>CM031238.1:753944524-754249672 GCA_018340775.1 Taxus wallichiana var. yunnanensis | reverse complement strand
GAAGAACAAAATAATTCCAAAACATCCATCCATCCGTATCTCCAAGATAACATCAATCCATCAATTTATTCCATTCTAAAAGAATATACTATCAACTCGTATTTCAACAAGTATGATTCAACCAAGTTCACAAGGCAAGCTTTAAAATAACCAAGAACACACTAACATAATTACTTTTCAATCATACACTATCTTAATGGTAAAGGCAAGCATAGCCACTTATACGGCAAGAACACACAATTTATGCCTGTGCTCTCCATACAAGATTACTCACTGTCTATTCTTTTTTACCCTTACTGTAGAGATCACATAAGGATACAAGAGAAGAAAACATTCATAGTTTCTAGACAAGGAGAGAATAACTTATTATTCATATAGTTATAGATATCAACATAACTTAACAACAGGAGAAAGAAATAGAGACATTCTATATTCCATTCCAATCATGTTCATGACTCCATGCACTGGGCCCTCTCAAGAGTAATGCATTTACACTATACACATATGACTAAATCGTACCGAGGCCACAAGAAGATACTATAGCTTCACAGAATTCCAATATAAAATTCACTGTAGATTATTAAGCAATACTACAGAGTTCACATGATGACAAAGCGATAATAAAATATCCGACCCAAAAAGGATCAACAAATCTTTCCATATTATTCAACAACATGCAAAATATCCAACGCCATACGCTGCTCATGGCATTAACTAAGAGCTCTTTGTTTCAGTCAAAATTGAAACAAGATCACATTAAAACAATTAACGTTTCCATATGAAATATAATGACATTCACTTAGAGTTGAAACACAATATGCACAAACTTCCTTCAATAAAAAGAAAATCCCTACGATTATACAACAAGATCTTAAATCAAGCTTGAAATAAAAAATAATAACTCAACAAGATCTTCATAAAAGTCATCATCATATCATTATTTTCAACAAAGTTTCATCCAAGCCGAGATAATACGAATATAGCAAGGACTCATACTGAGTCGAGTTTTAAAAGTAAACACAAAGTGGACTAGATCAAAGTGGTCGAAATTCATACATAAAACATTCAAGGTTTCAACTAATTCAACACCAATAGTCTTCACAACTAAACTTCTACTGAAGTCTAAATACAAGATACATATTAAGGACTCTAATAGAGCCAATATCAATAAGTATTCGCAACCAAGCTTATACGTGGTCCAAACACTGTTACATATCCAGGACTCCAATCGAGTCAATAACCACAGTATTCACAATCGAGCTTTAAACAGAAGAGAAAAACATAATATACGCCAAGGATTCAAAAGGAGTCGAACCCATGTAGTATTCACAAATAACTTCTACCGAAGTAGAAAGATACATGATACATATTAAATTCAAGAAATCCAACTATATCGATAACATACGGATTCACGACTGAACTCCTACAGAAGTAGAAACGTATGTTACTTTTCAAGGACTCAAAAGGAGTCGTACCCATTTAGTATTCACAAATAAACTTCTACTGAAGTAGAAAGATACAAGATACATATTAAATTCAAGAAATCCAACTATATCAATAACATACAGAATTCACGATTGAACTCCTACTGAAGTAGAAACGTATGTTACTTTTCGAGGACTCAAAAAGGTCGTACCCATTTAGTATTCACAAATAAACTTCTCTCAAGTAGAAAGATACTATCTATTTCCAAGAATTCCAACTATATCAATCTCCACAGTGTTAACAACAAGGCTTCAACAAAAGTCTATACGAGCAACAAAGCATTTTTATGGACTCCAACAGAGTCGAATCGTATGTTATCCTTGCAAGCATTTCTACGAAATCTAACCGAAATGCAAAACACAAAGCAAGATAATTCAACCATACGAAACAAAATGTACACCTGACATGAAGGGTTCAACTGAATAATTGAACCAGCCACGAAGATACAACAAACTAAATCATACAATGCTACCATAAAAACCAATGGACCAAAAAATCATTTGAACATAGTTGTTCTAATGAAATCATTTGAAGGAAACAAAGATTTTTAAAATTTAGGGCCTAACATGCGTGGTAATGTCGCTTAAAAATCCGAAGAAGACCTCTCGAAAGAGCTCAAGCCTTCTCCTTTTTTCCACGTTAGATTCAACAACAATAATTTGTTATTTCCATGCCTTATAAACTTTCCTCACAGAAAAGAGCTAGTTATTCTCATAGTTTCTATACTGACACTAAGTAGATTGGTTAGAAGAACCGGTGATCAAACAGAGAAAACCGGAGCACATGGAAAACCAAACAAACTACAAGTTTTCCATTTTGCATGCCTTCTCGAGTGATCCATGCTCAGAATTGAGTTCCTTAATTGCATTAACTCACGAAGTTCCCGCTCAATCTCCATTGCCACCGACCACCATAGTTGGTGATGGACAAAAACAAACCAAAGACCATTTCAGATTTGACGACTACGCCCGTCGGATTTCACTAGCCGTTTGGAAACTTCCACCAAATCCTCGTCCTTCATACTTATCCATTTCATTTAATGCCATAGAAACTACCGCCCATGGCTCGCACCCTTCATAAGTCCTTTCATCCATGATCATTAGTTAGGTTAGAAACATAGGTTAGACTTTAAGGTGATACTTAGTCTAACCTCCTTAGCGCTAGGTCACTAACCTTAGAACATTTAGCTTATAGTTTAGGGCTAGGTTAGATTATAGTTTAGGTTTAGGTTATTAACCTTAATAGAACCAGATCTAGGTCTAACAAATAGAATCGTTGAAGAAAAGAACCAACAGATATACCTTCCGAATAAACTTAAAACATCTCTTGGATCAATGCCACTGATCCAAGGATGAGTCATATAGACGGTAAATCCTCAATTCATTCCGAAATCAGATTAAACTTAGGTGAAAAATGAAAGAAATAAAAGAGTCCAAGCATATCCTGGCTCAGTCAAAGATCTTCAAATGCAAAGAAGATACAATCTATATCAAGCATGACTTCACAATCAAAGGAACACATCCTTTTACAGAAGAAATCATATATCAACACTTGAATGCTCAGGAGGAAGTAACAATAGTTCTGGGGTTTTACATGCTTCCTTCCTAAAAGATTCATCATCGATGATTACATATTTGATTTACCTTCAAAGTCAACCAATTTATTAGTTCACAATACAATGTGGACTATTTCAACTTGAATAGTTTCAGAAATCAATGTCACGAAACATTTTATTCATCCCTGAATAATGTTTTCCTCAATCGGCTTTCATATGAACATGAAAAAGATAAGTTCATATCAAAATGTTTTGTCACAATGATTTCATCTGTTGAAAAAGAAAAGGAAAAGCAATTTTCATCTCTTCCAGATTTTCCCAAGCTGCACTTTCTTCGTTAAACTAGTCCCACTTGGACCTTACATTGTTGTATTTTACGATTTCTCAAATCACGATTGGTGAGTTTCAGCACTCATGTGGGTTTAACACATGATTATTCCTGGTCTTGGACCTCTAAGGAATTCTAATTTAAGACATGTGACAAATCTGAAACGTATTTCTTAAGCAAAGAAATATGGAAAACATCATGCATGAGACAAAGCGGTGGTAATGCTAATCGATAAGCTACATGCTTGATTATTTAGACAATTTCGAAGGTCCCACGAAGCGAGGTGACAACTTGGCAGCCTTGCCAAAAGTTATAGAACTCTTTCTCGGGTTTAACACGAAGAAAAACCTTCTCACCAAGCTCAAACCTTCGATCAACCCGCTTAAGGTCAACATAGGTCTATTACGCTATCTTCCGCTTCCTTTAATCGTTCACGAATCAACTTTACTGCATTGTTCCATTTCGGTGAGGATCTGGTCCAATTACCACTCTATCCTCAACACTATCACAAACTAACAAGGGTTACTTCCTTCCATAAAGTGCTTCAAATGGTGCCATTTAAGAGATGAGTGATAAGTGTTGTTGTATGCGAATTCAAATAATGGAAGATACGCTTCCCATTTTATCTTTGTTGATCCATGCAATACATTCGCAACATGTCTTCCAACACTTGATTTACTCTCTCATTTTGTCCATTCGTTTTAGGATGGTATACGAGAACGAAGTTTAGTTATGTTCCAAGAGTGTATTAAGCATTTACCAAAATATTGACGTCATTCTAGGATCCTGTTAGATATAATGAATTTTTGGTACACCATGTAACCTGAAAATTTTGTGTATACGAATCTTTTGTCGTCAAGGCGGTGAATCATCCTTTAGATTTCCAAGCGATGAAATGAGCTACCTTGGTTAGTTTTTCTACAACTACGGGGGATAACATCATGTTTATTCCTAGACATAGGTAACCCTTGTACAAAGTCCATTCTTATTACTTGCCATTTGTATGCGCATGTATGCTATGAGGATATAATGATCCCAAAGCCCGAGTGCATGTGTTACGCCTTAACTGTATCACTCCAGACAATGAGTCACAAAATCAATGACATCCTTTTTCATACCTTTCCAAAAGTATTGTTGTTTGGATCGAAAGCATTTTGTGATACCGGGTGTCAGAGAAAGGCGAATTATGAAATTCAACTAATGACTTCTTTCTCAAATCATTGACAAGATAGTACATAAACCTTGTTTTCATAACGTAAGATTCCTTCATTATCAAAATGAAAGACCTTATACCTTTCATCATTAGGTTCTGACAGCAAGCGCTGATTTTACTTGTTGAAAGTATGTATCAGATTCTCCAGGCACTTTTTACCTCATCTTTAAACTAAGTTCTTAATGTTATAAGAGCAGAAATGTGCCTCCTACGACTTAGAGCATCCGCTACTCTATTCTCTTTCCCTTTGATGTAGCTAATATAAAAATCATATTGGGATAAAAATCTAACCACCTTCTCATCGGCATTTAGATTAGGTGAGTCAAAATATATTTCAGTCCTAAGTGATGGTTTCAACTCAAAAGGTTTCCCAAGTAAATAGTGTCTCCAGGACTTGAAGTGCATGAACAATGGCGAAGAAGCTCCAAATCATGAGGAGCATAATTCAGCTCATGTAACTTAAGTTTTCTACTTTCATATCTATGAATTGATCATTTTGTAACAAAACACCTCCAAGGCCTTCCCCAGAAGCATCCGTTACAACAGTAAAGCTCCCATTAGGGTATGGTACACTAATATAGGTGCGGAAGTCAACTGGATTTTTAGACTTTTGAAAGCCGTTTCACACTTATCATTCCAAATAAATTTCTTATCCTTCTCTCGCAATGAAGTTATCGGTGCGACCACTTTAGAAAAATCCTTAACAAATTTTCTATCGTAACCAAAGAAGACCCATGAAGCGTCTTACTTCATGCACATTCTTTGAGTGCGGAGCCACTCGATTATTGCCACTATTTTTGAAGGATCTACAACAATTCCTTCTTTACTAATGACATGACCCAAATAGTGAACTTCTATATCAAAGAAAGAACATTTGGATAACTTACCATACAACTTTCTTTTTCTCAAAATTCCCAAAACTATCTTCAAATGCTCATTGTGATCCTCAACACTTTTAGAATAAATGAGAATATTGTCCAAGAATACAAGTACAAACTTGTCTAAATATTCTTGAAAGATATTATTCATTAAGTTCATAAAAGCTGCGGGTGCATTAGTTAATCCAAAAGGTAGAACCATGAATTCATAATGTCCGTACCTTGTTGGAAAATTTTTTATGAATATCTTCTTCTCTAATCCTTAACTAATGATAACTTTGGATCGAAGATCTATCTTAGAATAAATCGCTGCCCCACGCATCGATAAAATAGATTGTTGATCCTTGGAAGTGGGTATCTATTCTTGATTGTTGCTTTGTTCAACATCCGATAATCACATACACAGACCTAAGTGTTCCATCCTTCTTTTCACAAATATTACTCGGTGCTCCCCAAGGTGAAACACTTGGTCTAATCAAACCTTTAGACAAAAGTTCTTGCAATTGTGCCTTAAGCTCGACTAACTCTGTAGTAGTCATCCGATAAGGTGCTTTGGAAATAGGTTCCGTTCCTAGTTTGATTTCGATGGTGAAGTCAAATTCCCTCTTTGGTGGTAAACTTTGATAATTCCTCGGAAAAACATCCACTGAAACTTTGTAGCAAAGGAAATCGTTTCATGGAATCACCATCTTCTTCTAAAAATTCAAATATCTTTACTGCATAAAGGGTACATCCTTTGTTTTTAGCCTTTTTAAGCTACATAGCTGATAGTTTTCTAACTGAAATTTCCCGTTTCACACCTTGAATCTCTCTTGTTTCTAGCTGATCATAAAAACATTTTATATTCTTTTCATAACAAGCTACTTTTGCTTTATGTTCAGCTAACTAATTGATTACCAATGACAATGTCGTAAGACCCCAAAGGTGTAACATAGAGGTCAACTTCCGTGGAAAAGTTAGGTAAGTCAAGGGCGCCCCAAAAGGACACATACTCTTTGTATGAACAGAGTTATTACCATACCGTCTGCATCCAATATTATCCGTTTTCAGCTTTTCTCTTAAGTTTAGAAGCAAGTTTACTAGAAATAAAACATTCAGTAAGAGTAGCTCACTGTATCAAAAGAATAGTGACAAGTATGCCAAATAACTTACTCGGAACTTCTATAGGTGTCACCGCACCGACTTGCATGCGCACACTTTGCGGCATGTGTATCTTATGCTCTGGACACGATCATCCTTCTTCAAAGGGCTGATTTGCATAGTGGTATTTGCCATAAGTGTAGCAGCCTCTACGGGTCCCTTTTAGGCTCAAAATTGCCTCCACCTTGTAATTATCACGTTGACCTCCATAGGGCTTTTGCCCATTGTTATAATTTTTTGGCAAAATTATCCCTTACATTTCGATGGCTTATTTACTCTGCCTTCTTACTATTATCCCCTAGAAACTTACTACATTTCCAAACTTTTCCATGGTCCCTTTTTGGTGAAGTGAAGTTGAAGAAGGGTTTGCAATCTTCTTCCTACACTTCCTCTTTATGAGCAGAAATAGCCTTTAATTTCTTTTCTTGTCTTATGGCCTTTTCAACAACTCCTTCCATAGTGGTTGGACTGTGAACATCAACCTCTCCCCCTATTATGGGACTCAATCCCATGATGAATTTCCTTATTCTAAACTTTTCATCAGTTTGATACTGCGGTACATACTTGAGGAGTTTTGTAAACCCTCCCAGTATTCAGTTACCATTAGCTTCCCTTGAGCTAAGTTCTGGAATTCTGTCATTTTCGATCATAGAAAAGTTGTGGCAGCCAATGTTTCTGAAATAGCCCTTAAATTGATCCCAAGTAATATTGGTCTCATCAATATTTAGCTGGCTTTACGACTATCCCACCACAAAGATGCTTTGTGGAAGGTCGATAGGCTCCCAAATAGCTTTGGTTTCCTCTGAGAAGTTTCTTATTGCAAAGTACTTCTCCATTTAGCTGAGCAGTTCTCACTCCATCACCTAATGTGGTGCCATCATATTTAGGTGGGCTTATCCTTTTTATATCATTAGTGAGTTCTGCTGCCTTTGGCCTTTTTTTTTTTTTCTGGTTATGCGGGTGCATTTCAGCATTAATATCAACACCCATATTGGGGTTGTCCTCGGGAGGTTCTGATTGTTATTACTAGCTTCATCTTCCTCCTCATTTCCATTACTTTACTGTTCAAGTACAGCTAAACAATCTCTTTTGTCAAAGCAGGCAGCAAGGATCTCATCAAGCTTTTGGGTTGTTATCTCTGCCCCTCCTTGGTGGAGCATTATTCGCAAGCGTTCCCCCTTGTTCTAACCATTTTCTGCGTTATAAGAAAATTTAGGTTTTTATCAAATTATGGACTGAATAGGTCAAGAGTTGCAAACTTCAGCTACGATACCAAGATGTAACATCCTCATTTTTATACATTAGAACAAGTAATTTTTTTTTTTTGATAAATGCTTCCTGGTTCTAAATACATAATTTAGAACTCACAAATCAAAACAACCATTCTTATAAAAGATAACCATATTCATTGTAATGACTCGAGTACCTCGATCTATTCATTCCATGACTCGGTAATCTACGATCTATTCATGAGTATCAAGAGTTGGCATTTTTATTTTAACACATCACTCTTACGGTTCTCTTCCCTAATCTGGGATTCAGAATGCTCTGTCCAAGGAACCTATCTGAATAATTGTTACCATTATTCATCGGCATCTCGTCCCTTAGACTAGGTGACATAGGACTACGCAATCAGCAGCTTGCGATACTTTGGCCAAAGATTTGAAACATAATGCTTATGTCTCGTATTCCTTGACGACATACTCGTCAATCTGGAATACGTCCATCACCCCATTCCTTTGTTATGTAGAATGTCTTATACTCATTTCTGTCAGTCTCTCCCAAGTTATTCACTCAGAAATGGATTAATAATATGGCAACGTTATAAGGATGCTCTTGAGAACTAGGGATACTCTGACATACTGGGTCAACCCTAGTTAACCCTGTGTGTCAAGGTACCCCGAGTCTCCAGGGCAGCCTCATAACATGACCATGTCGTGGTAAGTCCCAAAGTCAAAACTTGTTCGAGTTTAAGGAGTAAATCTTACTGATCAATGCAAAGGGTGTCATGGCATAAGTCACTGCATGGTTGTATCTTCGAGAAGATCCTAATCTTCTCGAAGGTACAACCCTACAATCGACTTGTGCCATCAACCTTCAAATCCACCTCGATAAGATCTACTAAACTTTAAGGTGTTACTTACGTGGAGTTTAAATTATACTCTAAGACACTCCTTTTTAGGGTAGTCTTTTCCCAACCCCTGGGTTCCTCATCTTAAAATTTCCTTTCGTATTAAGACCCATTCCACAAAGAGAAGTTTAATAAGATTGAGGTCTCAACAAGGAGATCATTGTTTCACAATAATCCTAATCTACGAAATTGGGTAGTAACCCCAAGTCTTCTCATAAGATTGCTAACTTATCCCTTTTTGGGTTTATTCCAGATCTTTAAAACTGAAATATATCTTACTTATTAGTGTTAAGATATAGTGATTTTAAAAACATTGATGCGTTTTCTTGACTTAGATCGAGGTGAGAGAGTAATAGATTACTCTTCCGTTCGACTTCTGAAAGGGTTTATTTTAACCTTAGCTTGTCAAAAATCGGTGATCTAAATTACAATTAGATTTAATTAGATCGTAATAGAACTACTAAACATTCATAAGTATTCGGTCACATAACCTTGCAACACTTACTTAGATAATCACAAACGTCTCCAAGTTATAAAATAATAACAATGGTCTTAAAATCATTCGAACCGAATAAGATCAAACCATCCGGATACGAATGCAAACACATAAGTAACAAATACCTCGGTTTATTCATTTCAAAGTTAATCAAATACATTTTATGCATTCAGCATAATTGATACAATACTCAAATGAAAAAGAACATCTTTCTTCAAGTAGTACATTTAGAGAATCAATTGTAATTCATCATAAAACCAAATTAAACAATCGAACATCATATCGGATCTGCATGCCTTTACCACTTATGACAATCATCTGCAAAAATTATCAACATGGGTAAGTTCGGATTGAATTGAGCATGACAAGCACTAATTCTTAAAACAAATGCAATCCACCAATTGCTCTCATTGAACAACTTGTTTAAATGAAATCAGGCTAAATATCTTTCTACAATTTTAACGTGACTATAATGCATAACCTCTATTATAGCTGTCAATTAGTCCTAAATATTTTTAGATGACTCAACGTACATTTTAGAGACTAAGAAGAACAAAATAATTCCAAAACATCCATCCATCTGTATCTCCAAGACAACATCAATCCATCAATTTATTCCATTCTAAAAAGAATATACTATCAACTCGTATTTCAACAAGTATGATTCAACCAAGTTCACAAGGCAGTTTAAAATAACCAGCAAGCTCACTGACATAATTCCTTTTCAATCATACACTATGTTAATGGTATAGGCAAGCATAGCCACTTATACAAAGCCAACACACAATTTATGTCAGGCTCTCCATACAATACTATTGTCTATTCTTGTTTTACCCTTACCGTAGAGATCACATAAGGATACAAGAGAAGAAAACATTCATAGTTTCTAGACAAGGAGAGAATAACTTATTATTCATACGATTATAGATATTACCATAACTTAACAGAGAGGAGAAAGAAATAGAGACATTCATATTCCATTCCAATCATGTTCATGTATATGCCGTCCTCTCAAGAGTAATGCATTTACACTATACGCATATGACTAAATCAGCGAGGCCACAAGAAGATACTACGGCTTCACCAGAATTCCAATATAAAATTCACTGTATATTATTAAGCAATACTAGAGTTCACGCGACAAGCAATAATAAAATATCGACCCCAAAAAGGCTCAACAAATCTTTCCATATTATTCAACAACATGCAAAATATCCAATGCCATACTTTGTCATTGCACACAAGTTTAAAGCTCTTTGTTTGAGTCAAACTTGAAACAAGATCACATTAAAACAATTAATGTTTCCGTATGAAACACGGTGACATTCACACGAGTTGAAACACAATATGCACGACTTCCTTCAACAAAGCAAATCCCTACGATTATAAAGCAAGATCTTAAATCGAGAATCTGAAATAAAAAATAATAACTCAACAAGATCTTCATAAAAGTCATCATCATATCATTATTTTCAACAAAGTTTCATCAAGCCGAGATAATACGAATACATCAAGGACTCATACGAGTAAAGTTTTAAAAGTAAACACAGCGTGGACTAGATCAGTGGTCGAATTCATACGAAAACATTCAAGGTTTCCAACTAATTCAACACCAATAGTCTTCACAACTAAACTTCTACAGAAGTCTAAATACAAGATACATATTAAGGACTCCAACAAATCCAATATCAATAAGTATTCGCAACCAAGCTTATACAGAAGTCGAAACACTGGTTACATATCCAGGACTCCAACTGAGTCAATAACCACAGTATTCACAATGAGCTTTAAACGGAAGAGAAAAACATAATATACGCTTCAAGGATTCAAAAGGAGTCGAACCCATGTAATATTCGAAATAACTTCTCTTTGAAGTAGAAAGATACATGATACATATTAAGTTCAAGAAATCCAACTATATCAATAACATACGGAATTCACAGTGAACTCCTATAGAAGTAGAAACGTATGTTACTTTTGAGGACTCAAAGGAGTCGTACCCATTTAGTATTCACAAATAAACTTCTCTTGAAGTAGAAAGATACAAGATACATATTAAATTCAAGAAATCAACTATATCAATAACATACGAAATTCACATTTGAACTCCTACTGAGTAGAAACGTATGTTACTTTTGAGACTCAAAAGGAGTCGTACCCATTTAGTATTCACAAATAAACTTCTACTGAAGTAGAAAGATACTATCTATTTCCAAGAATTCCAACTGTATCAATCTCCACAGTGTTAACAGCAAGGCTTCAACAAAAGTCTATACCAAGCAAGAAAGCATTTTTATGGACTCCAGCCAGAGTCGAATTCGTACATTATCCTTACGAAGCATTTCTACGAAATCTAACCGAAATGCAAAACACAACAAGATAATTCAACCATACGAAACAAAATGTACACCCGTGAGGTTATTGAATAATCAAACCAGCATGAAGATACAACAAACTAATTCATACAATGCTACCATAAAAACCAACTGGACCAAAAATCATCTGAACAGAGTTGTTCTAATGAAATCATTTGAAGGAAAGCAAGATTTTTAAAAGTTAGGGCCTAACATGCACTGGTAATGTCGCTTAAAAATCTGAAGAATACCTCGAAAGAGCTCAAGCCTTCTCCTCTTTTTCCACGTTAGATTCAACAAAAATAATTTTGATTTCCATGCCTTATAAACTTTCCTCGACGAGAGAAAAGAGCTAGTTATTCTCATAGTTTCCATGCGACACCAAGTAGGTAGTTTGAAGAACCGGTGATCAAATAGAGAGAAAAGCTGGAGCACATGGAAAACCAAACAAACTACAAGTTTTCCATTTTGCATGCCTTCGTGCTATCCATGCTCGGAAATCGAGTTCCTTAATTGCATTAACTCCGAAGTTCCCGCTCAATCTCCATTGCCACCGACCACCATAGTTGGCGATGGACAAAAACAAACAAAGACCATTTCCAGTTGGCGACTTTAACCACGTCAGATTTCACTAGCCGTTTGAAACTTCCACCAAATCCCTCGTCCTTCATACTTATCCATCTCATTTAATGCCATAGAAACTAACACCCATGGCTCGCACCCCTTCATAAGTCCCTTTCATCCATGATCATTAGTTAGGTTAGAAACATAGGTTAGACTTTAAGGTGATACTTAGTCTAACCTCCTTAGCGCTAGTCACTAACCTTAGAACATTTAGCTTATAGTTTAGGGCTAGGTTAGATTATAGTTTAGGTTTAGGTTATTAACCTTAATAGAACCAGATCTAGGTCTAACAAATAGAATCGTTCAGTAAAAGAACCAACAGATATACCTTCTGAATAAACTTAAAACATCTCTTGGATCAATGCCACTGATCCAAGGATGAGTCATATAGACGGGTAAATCCACAATTCATTCCGAAATCAGATTAAACTCAGGTGCAAAAATGAAAGAAATAAAAGATTCCAAGCATATCTGGCTCAGTCAAATATCTTCAAATGCAAATAAGATACAATCTATATCAAGCATGACTTCACAATCAAAGGAACACATCCTTTTACAGAAGAAATCATATATCAGCACTTGAATGCCCAGGAGGAAGTAACAATAGTTCAGTGTGTTACACCCTTATGGCTCAAATGATCGAGCCTATAGTGCCACAATGTTGTATCTACTTCTAAAGCCACAAGATTACAAACATTAGTGCTATAAGTGGTTAATGTAATGTCCCACCTCGGGATATCGAAACAACACTTAAATTCAACTAGAAAATTTTGGGGTAATTTTTTTAAGAGATTAATTAATATTAGTCCTTTTGAACCATTTCCTGTTAATAATTTAATTTATACAACTTTAGTTTACCCAAGACTAAGTAATTATTTATTTATAATTTGCTTACTAAGGTCCCCTAAAACATATCCACACACCTTTTTAAATTAATTATTTTCCCCATTTTTGTTTATTAGTTTTGACCACACCTCCCCTTTAATTTTATTCTCAATCCCATAACAAAGTTCATGACTTAAAGAGTGTAGGGTTAAATGTCAGCCCTAGGATGGATCAAATCTTGGCCCTAGATTTGAGTTTCACCCTAAAGTTGCCCTAATCATCTCTATGTTTCTCTTTCTCTTTCTATTCCTCTCCTCATTTTTTTTTGTGTTGTTATTTGAATGTGCAGGTTATGGGGAAGCTAAGGGAGAGATGGATTCATGGAAAATGCCATTTGTTGAGAAGGATCTTGATATTATTTCATTTTTATGTCTTTGTATGCCTACCCAACCGAGATCTTCTTAGATTAAGCATTCCTTTCATAGTCACATAGTCATTCTAGTTATTTAATTTATTACAAAGGCATATTTTCCTATATATATATATATATATATATATATATATATATATATATTCTTAACAACATAATAATAATACTACTAGAAATAAGAAACCATACTAATGCCCTAATACCGAAATCTACTGAGAGGTTAAAGGTGCCTAGCTAGAGGACCGATGGCGGTGCATTTGGAGAGGGAATTCAATTTGGGGGTGTTGATCCATGTGGAAGGGGATGAAAAGGGTCAGCGTGAGAGGGGAAGGGCCGACATGGGATGGGAGTGGTGGTAAAGGAGGAAAGTGGCGGTGATAGTGGAGGGGGGTAAGTTTTCACGAGAGGCAGAGAGGTGAGG
Source organism: Taxus wallichiana var. yunnanensis (assembly GCA_018340775.1). Classification (NCBI taxonomy): domain Eukaryota; kingdom Viridiplantae; phylum Streptophyta; class Pinopsida; order Cupressales; family Taxaceae; genus Taxus; species Taxus wallichiana. The sequence goes on along the minus strand of CM031238.1, from coordinate 754,235,792 downwards.
GAGGAGGGACAACAATGGTGGCCATGGGGAGAGGTGTGCGAGGGAGGCCCTGGGAGAGTGGGGGTGACAAGAAGTGTGGTCGGTGGTCGGGTCTACATGTGTAGGGTTGGGGAGGGTTCGGCCCTTCCCACCAATCACTTATTAAAATTTTTAAAAAGAAAACAATAGACCCTTCCACCGAATCTTGACAATAATGAAACTCCTTTGCTAAAATTGTATTTTGTAATAAATTTTAAAAGGTTTGTTATATAATATAATATGATATATTTATATATATATACTATAAAATGTTCTATATACATATACATATATGATATACTATATCATATAGTATTATATCATTTGTTTTACTCCTGGATATTGTATAACAATGTAACAATTTTGTTAATTAATACATTTTGTATTTTAGACCTAGATATATATAATCTAATGTTTTTGATATATCGTATTTTGAAATTTACCATAGAGTATTCTCTACGATAATGAATATTAAATAACATCTTTGCCATGTAAGAAACTTATTGTAGTTGTTTTCTAAAATATGAATAAATGACATTTACTTAAATATCTCGTATAATACTTTAGGAAGGAGGTAATGTCACACTTTTAAAAAAGAATAAACTTGGGTTGTTTTTTTTCAACATGGTCTATGAATCTTAATAAGTTATTCTATTTCTTTTTGCTTTGAATTGAATCTAGTCCAAAATGATTTATTTCTTTATGTGATAAGAAGACTTGTGGTGTTGCATTTCAATCAAGAGAAGAAACTAGAACATGTCAAGTAGTTGCTACATTGAACACACATCTTAAAATTGGATTTCTTATGCAAGCACCTAATAGTTTTTCACATGAAAGATAGAGTGTAAACTAACTTCATCTCTTATATAAAACCACCAAATTTTGTAAGAAAGTATCCTATTCCATGGCTAATCTTATTTCCAATAAAACCATTTTCATTCAAAAGATAAGAGTTACATCAAGTTCTTATTAGAGAATACATTTTGCTACATTATTTCATTTCCAAGAGTCTTAAACTCAATATGCAACATTTTTCCAAAATACATAACTTCTCAAAGAAACCCATTACAAAACTTCTTGACAAGAATGAAGGAAGATTGTACAAGCAAATGTGACTCAAGTTTACAAGTAATACCAAATACAAGAAGGAGGATTTTACAAGGTAATGAAGGCTTCCACATAGCCTTATTCATAAAGTTACAATGAGAGTGATGTCCACAAAGGATGAAGGAGACAATGAGAAGCCAAGATGACAAAACAAAATTTCCAACTATCTTCCACTTGAGCTCCAACTTAGATTGCTTCCAAAAGACCAACACAAGGAGAAAGAAAGATTTTTTAACCACCTAACCTTTAGGCATCATTACATGCCTTTCCAAGGTTGGAAGACATGCTAGCCTCCCCCAAGCCCATGGGAAAGAGGACTAGCTTCCACAACTTTGCACGAGATTAAGGGAGGAAAACCAACATTATTTTCACATATAAGACAAGATAATTACTAAGAACAACACCAAAATTTTCAAAGATGGAAAGGAGGAGAAAACATATTCTACCTCCAAAATGGGGAAGAGAAGAAAGAGATATCTCAAGTGCTAAAAGTGTAGCCAACATTAGTTACACATAAACAAAAATCTCCACAATCTCCTTATTCCTCAAAATTCATCAAACCCTCCTTATTTCTCCATCCATTCACCAAAATCCTTCTTGGGAGGATTTTCAAACCCAAAGGGTTTCCTCTCCAAGAATGGGGAAGGGGTTCAAACCATATGAACCACCTTCCCCACCTCAAACCATTTGAGGGGAGTAAAAAAATCCTACATGGCTTGCCCATCAAGCCATGAGGATTGAGAGAAAAATCCCTCTCTTCCCCCAAAAACTCTAAAATCCATCATGCCATATGATGGATGGAGAAAAATAAAACAAGTAAAATCAACAAATGGCAACACACAAGTAGTAACACACATTTTAAACAAAACAAGACTAATATCTAACATGATATAAAACATAAAATGAGCTCAAGGAGCCTACCTCCAAAAGCTCTCTAATACTCTAACTTTTCCTCTTCTTTATCCAAGCAAGCTCTAGCTCCAAAATCCACAAGCCTCTAGCAAAAGCTCCCCAAAAAGTTCTCTTCTTTCCCCATGAGGGAGAATTTGAAGAGAAGCCAACAAAAATCCTCACAAATGAGGGGGTGACATGTGTCACCCCTCTCTTCCCTCAAGGTCAAAGATTCTCAAAATAAAAGAGAGAAAAGATAAAATAGCTTTTAACACTCTTCTCCCAAATTACCCAAAATGAAAAACAAAACAAACTTGTGCAACTTTTAACAAAATACACATACCCATCCACCTTACATGGATGTGACCAAAGGGATGAAAAATTGGAGGGAAACTCCATCTATGCCTTGGAATTAATCCCCCTACCTATTAGGTAGGGTCCAAGGGCCTATTTTCATGCTAAGGGAACTCCCAAACTAAAAGGGGTCACTTAAAATGCCTAAAATAGCCAAATTTCGGGTTTGGAATATTGGGCACAAGTGTAGAGGATTTGGGGCCCACCCAAGGGTTCACATGTGACCCTAATCCCATTTAATTAAATACATCACTAACCAAACTCAAAACTTAATGCAAGTGGGGACCATTAAGTCCCCAAATCAAGTTTACAAAGCAAACTAAACATCCTAAACAATATTAATATTACAAGACATACTACATTAAAAAATAGGGTCACTCGTGGTGCCCAAAATAATGAAATATAATACTAAGGCCTCATACAATAAACACGGTTAGGACTTAGCCCATGGGCTGCTTGTGCAAAATTGTGTAGCTGCCCTGAATCCCACGTTCTCCTGTGACCTGTCACCTGCACACTCATTGCACACATTAAACACACATGTCCGATAAAATGTGAATCAACTACTCAATAAGAAATCAATGAATTATATGCTAGCATATCTTCATTCTGGAATTGAAAATGTGACAACATGCATAATTATACACAATTCACCATGAGTTAGCCATAATGATAAAGTGACATACATCCATAAAATCCAAACATGCAACTAAACTGAGTATCCATCATTTATAAATAAGGTCCAAACAACATCATATTAGTCAGTATCCATAACATCATAAGATAAAGTGTCAAAATATTAATCAACCCAAATTGGCGCTATATGCCCAAATCTCCATACATTTATAAGGAGGTCAAATATCCTAACATAATGTCCAAAATATGTCAAATCCTCACAAAACATGTCTACGAGTAAAGAAAACAAAAAATAACTAAGGCTATAAAAATGTGGGCACTATAGTTAAATACAAGGTTCCAACCTTCTTAACTCTTTCCACCACAAGAGAACCCTTGGTAACCATCCAAGATTATGTTGTAAATATCACAATACAACCATCACTTCCCAACTGGCCCACCAATATTAGATTTCATTTTAAAGTAGGAACATGTCTGACATCCTTCAATAGTCATGTATTCTCATTCTACATCTTAACCCAAACATATCCTTTTCCAACTATACTTCAAGGCTCATCACCACCAGAAAAATATTCCCAAAATCCCCTTGAACATAATCAACAAAATAATTCCTATGTGGAGTAGCATGGAAAGAAGCCCCAAATCTAAAACCCAAGATTCAACAATATTGTGCAAAGAAAGAATCAAAGCATCCTAACATACATTACCCATTGCCACATTTGCCTCCTTTTTTTCTTCTTGTTGTTTCTTCTTGTCCCAAAGCTCCCAACAATCCTTCTTTGCATGCCCAGACTTTCCACAATGCCAACATACTATCTTGCTTTTGGATTTTGACCTTGCCCAATCTTTCAATTTTCCACGACTTCCTCTATTCTTCTATCTCCCTCTAGTTTCCACTATCAAATAATTCCCTAAAGTAGAAGATTCCCCAGCTTTTTCTTCGCATTTCCTCTCTTAAAATCACCTCTAAAACATCCTCAAACTTCAACTTTGAGTTAGCTAGAACCGAGTTGCTTACCACCATTACCAGGATATTCTAACTCTTAGGTAAAGAGAAGAGAATTAATAAATCCCTAACTTCTTCATCAAATTCTATCAGAATGTAACAGAAGCTAGCATATTTACAACCATATTAAAATCATTTAAATGATCTATTACTGAACCATTCTCAGACATATTCATATTAAATAACTTTTTCATTAAAAATATCTTGTTAGAGGCAAAGGGTTTTTCATACAACTTCCTTAATGCATCCATCAGGTCTTTTGTAGTCTTTTCTTTTGAAACATTAAATTATACCAAAGATGCAAGACACAGCCAGATTATACCAAGTGCCTTCCTATCCAACAAATCTCATTCTACATTCATCATGCTTGAGGGTTTGTTCACCTTCTCAGACAACAAAATATAAAGATCCTTCTGATAAAGGTAATCTTCCATCTGCATCTTCCAAAGACTAAAATTATTCCCATTGAATTTATCAACCCTTGATCTTCCATCATCTACCATAGCTCCCACTCAAGATAAAAATTTCCCTACAATTCAACACTTCAACAAACCAAACTAGGCTCTAATACCAATTGTTAGGTAATAAGGGATAAAATATATGGAATAATCCCTCACAGAATCGCAACAATAGAAACTAATATTCAAAAAAATTACAGATCTCAAATAAAAGTGCAAAATAATAATAACACAACAAAAAGAGACGGTATTTAATGTGGTTCACCTAATTTGGGCTATGTCCACTAAGAATCACTTTTTTAGATTTTATTACAAGCCACCACTCTCTTAATACAATACGAGATTTGTTTGGAGATATGCTCAACAAACTCTATAGAATTCAAAACACATCAGCAATGTTACATTATTCCTACCATATGCACAAAACCACATAAGTAGACAACTACTTTTAAGCAGGATTAAAAATTGTGGGTATCAAAACCATGGGCCAAAACTATCCCATTAATCTATGGGTCAAAAATATCACCCATATGAGAAAAACACATTTTCTAACATATGAGGCACATTTTCACACATGAAAAAATCTCCACAACCTAACACGTCATAGTTACGGAAAGTCCCTTGAGTAGATAGAAAATTATGGGGAAAAAGAAATGAGGTGAAAATGGGTGGTTTAAGCGTAACTTGGTGTATGACAACATGTTTACCTGGCCAGAAACCCATGATCAAAGATAGGCAATTCCATGAAAAAAGTTATCATTTTCTTCTTTTATTTTTGTTTTTGATAGATTGATTGATGCGGGAAGTCTATATGGGATGATTATATTATCTCCTTGAGGTCTTCGTGAAGCTAATCAATGCGGGAAGATTTTGAATATTTTATTTTGTTTTTGCAATGACTTTATATAACTATCCTTTGAGGGAGCAGTCTATTTATAGTGGCGAGATAGAGAGAAGAGATGTCCCTTTTGAGGGAGTCATATTTTTATTGGAATTTTTAATCAAGGAGTGGAATATAATTTTTATTTTTGACATTTAAGTCAAGGAAAAAACTATAGAGGAAAATTAGTTTCTTGTTTAGAAGACAAAGCGTAGCACCACAGAGGTTAACTATGAAAGCGATGGTTTCAAGTGATGAACAACCATGGGATTCCATCTTTGAAAAAGATGAAAAGTATCCATGAAAATAATGTCATGAGTAGAGCCATGGTACTCACATTGAAGATAAGGTTAAGAGGTGACGGGTAACCACATGATTCTTTTTAGTCATTGATCCTCAAAATGGGTAACACGGAAGGTGAACGACACTCAAGGGATGAGAGGTCAATAGCGAAAGGTGATATAGGACTTGATTTAAACAATAAAATGGTCTAAGATGAAAGGATTTGAGGCGTTCGGGTTCAAGTTTACCTTCAAGTGAGGACAAATGATAAGCACCCGATCCATAGGCATGAGTAACGATATAGGGTGCAAGCAATTAGGAGCAAATTTTCCCTGTTTGCTTTTCTCTTCTTTGGTTACATGTTGATTTTTCTTCAGATGAGGTCACCAACCTGAAAGGGTCATTCATGGAAATGTTTATCATAGGCATGCTTGATATGTTTTGGTAGATTTGGAGATGATTAAGAGCATTGAGATGACGTTCATATAATAACTCAAGTTATGCCGAATGGTCCTGGAAAAAGTCATCGTTGTTGAGCATGTCTTGTAGTGAGATGTGGAAAGATGGAATCTGGAATTCAAGAGACAAGATATCCTAAGTACCATAGACCGAGAGAAAGATGTGGTAGTAGTCGAAGTACATATACTAGTGTATTAAGCCCACATGGTGAAAGGAATGTGTGTATACAAATCCTTCCCAGTATCGTTAACTACTTTCATAAGAATTTTGTTCAAGGTTTTATTGGTTGATTCTTCTTGGCCATTTATTTGTGGGTAATAAGGTGATAAGAAACTAAGTTGAATGCCAAAAGTGTCACAAAGTTTTCATAGGGTTTTGTTTTTGAATTTCTTTCCATTATCAGTGATGAGGCGGTGAGGAACACCAAAGTGATAAATGATGTGATGGTTGATGAATTCACATATTTTCTCAGCTTTTGTAGAAATAAGAGGTATGGATTCAACCCATTTAATGTAGTATTCAATAGCAGTTATAATCCATTGATGTCGTTGTGAAGAATGGGGATTTATCTCTCGACAAGATCAAACCACATTGAGAGAAAGACCAAAGGTCTCGTGTAACTTGTAAGGCATGACTAGGTGTGTGATGAAGATTAACATGTCACCTTTGGAATTTTAAACAATGTTTGACATAGTCACAAATATCACGGTTTAAGGTTGGCAAGTAATAACTAAGGTGAAGAATGCATTTAGTAATAGCTAAACCACTAAAGTGGCCTCCACAAATGCAGCACGTGGAATTCTTAGGGCATTGTAAGAGAATTTCAGAACTCGTAGGGCATCATAAGAGAATGTTGTCAAAGATGTGCTTATAAAGGAGACCACTCATGATGACATACTGAGAGACACCTTTAAGAAATGTGCATTGTCCATTACGAGTGAGATCGGGAGGTAAAATGGAAAGGAAAGGTAGTCTGCAAACTGTTTATACCAAAGGTCACATGGGTTAGGTGCGGCCGTTACAGAGTTGACCTCTTGAGATAAATAAGAGGGTGATTTCAACCTTTGTAATGTGACAAATATTTTGGACTCGAAGGTGAAGCGGGTATCTGAGAATCTAGACAAGCCATGGTATTCTCAAATTTATAAGTAGAAGATGGGGTGGTTTGAATTTTGTAATGGTCAAAGGTAGTCAAAAGTATGTCGACGTGACATTTGTACTTTTGGAGTATTTATTTACAACACTAGTATATACCATTGACTTGGTTTACAACTAGTTATGAATCACCAAATATATTAATTGATTTAACATCGAGGACAATGGTGGTTTGAAGGCCTAATATGAGTGCCTCATATTTGGTGATGTTGTTAGTGTAATCGAAATCTATTTTGAAAGATAAAGGCATAGGTTCACCATCAAGAGGAAAGAGGATAACACCTACACTGCGCCTCCAAGATGACATTTGGAACCATCAAATAATAAGGTCATATGGTAAAAGGTATCTTCCAAAGAGAGGGTAGTAATGGATTAAATGCGGAAAATTGAATATAAAGGGTTGATCCGAGAAAGAGGTGCATCTGCTAGTTGGTCAGCGATAGCTTGGCCTTTGTGCAATTTCAATGGATGAATTTAAGGTCAAGGTCCACAAGAAGCATGAGCAATGTGTAACACATTGATTCTAGTAGGGTTTGGTGTACATGTAATGTAGGGAATCAGTGTTAGTGATGATAAACGTTTTGTGATTGAGTAGGTAATGAAAAAGTTTGGTGGCGACAAAAACTATGGCTAAGTAAAATTTTTTTAGCATGGGTGTACCTAGTTTCGTATTCCAAAAGGTATGACTTATGTAATAAACCACTTGTTCTTTGTGTTGCTCTTCGCGATGAGCGAGCATGACACCTAGGGAATGGTCGTAGCAAAAATGTATAGGTAAAAAGGTTTGGTCATATTTAGGAGGAATGAGCCTTTGGTGGTTGAAGAAGGTAGTGTTTTAAGGCATTAAAAGCTTTGTGGCATTCATGATCACATTTGAATGAGATGTATTTTTGAGGACATGATGAAATGGTTGTGATCGAGAAATTTGTGAAATAAAGGCGATGAGTAGATTGAAACTTACCTTGCAAACTTTAAATTTGACGGATATTAGTAGGAAGAGGCATTTCAAAAATATCCTTTGCTTTAGTAGGATCAACTTCTATGCCACACAAAGAAATGATGAAACCAAGGAGTTTTCCTGAAATTACCACAAAGAAACACTTCTTAGGTTGAAGGTGAACACAATACTTGATGAGGTGGTCAAAGATGACCTTAAGGACTATGTCAGGTGTTCATCCCGATGTTTAGATTTGGCAAGAAGGTCATCTACGTAATCTTCCAATATGCGATGCATGATGTCATGGAAGATATAATTCATGGCTCATTGGTACGTAGCACCAACATTTTTAAGGCCAAAAGGCATGACTCGATAGCATAAGGTCCCCAAGGAGTGATGAAGGTAGTTTTTGTTGATCTTATGGAGTGAGTAATATTTTTTATAACCCGAGAAACCATCCATGAGTGATAACATCTCATGGCCAGTGGTGAGATCAACTAGTTGGTCAATTCTGTAGAGGAAAATCATCTTTGGGGTAAGCTAAGTTGAGGTTACAGAAATCCGTGCAAATGTGGAGTCCCCTATCACTTTTGTGACAAGAATGATATTAGAAATCCACTAGGGATAGTCAATGGGTAGGATGAAGGAAACTGAGAGAAGGCATTGAAGTTTTATTTGACTAAAAGAGCAATGCGAGGATGCATTTTCCATAGCTTTTATTTTAAAGGCTTGGCATTAGGAATGGTGACAATATTTTAGACCACAATGTTTGGTTCAATACGGGAATATTGGCATAGGACCAAGCAAAAGCATTGCTATAGTTCCAAAGGAAAGAGGTAAAAGCTTCATGTTCATCTCGTATCTAAAGATTTACCTATCTTTATAATGTGCAGGTCATCCCTGAGTGTTAATGTTGATTTTGATAGTCGATTAGTTCAACATGGTTTGCATATCATGACTCGTGAATATAAGAATCTTCCACACTAAGGTAGGTGATTATAGAATCATCATCCTAACATTAAACGACATTAATAGAAGGTGTATCATCATTGATCATGTCAGGATATAGGAAGGGAAGAGAAGAGGGAGCCTCACCATCATGTTGATAAGTCAGAGGTCCCAGGGAAATTGTGTTTACAAAAAAAAAAAATAGGAGGAATAGATTCGGGATCTATGGACTCGTGGGTGAGGGTGGTGATGTTGGTGAATGGGGTGGAGAAGGTTTGTCTTCCTTAATGAGGTTGATGCGGGCCTTCTTAGAAGGTGGTGCAAAAAATCCAAAACCACTTTGATCGTTATGTTTGTGGAGGTACATGAAATGACAGTATGGTGGCCTTGTTTATAAAAACCGAAGCCAAAGACTTTCCTTGCACAATGATGAAGGAAAGTTTGGGTGAAGTGACAGTTAGTAAGAGATTGGATTTTAGACAAAAATGGTCATGTTTGGGATGGAGATTCAGGTGAATAGGTGGCAGTGTCAAGTCCCCCATATGTTAGGTTAGTGCAAACGTAGGTAGGAACATAAGGGAAAACCTCGTCAATGCGGTAGTCATAATGAGGGTGCTGGCTCAAGTTTCCATACTCTTTTAGAGTGAGGAATGTGGTGATATTGTCAAGGTGGTACTCCCCCAGTGAGGAATTGAAAAAACCTTCCAATGGATCGATAGTTGGTATATGGGTAGTGGGGATAGATGAATCACCAAATGATTGGGCCGAGGGTATCGTTAGTTGGGAAGTAGATGAGTCATCAGAGAGATTGCGGCCATAGTAGGAATATAAGTGTTAGGTGTGGGATAAGTGGAAAAACCATTGGTGGATGGGGTCGTGGGTGAAGGAGAAGTCGGGGTAATGGCAGATGCCTTGATTGGTACAAGTACATCATTATGTTGGTATAACATGTTACAAGTTTTGAATGGCTATGGGTTGGAGGGATGGTATATTTATGCCCTTCATGTTCAAATTTTACATAGTGGCATAAATTTTAGGGGACACAACCCATGACTTAAATCCAAGGTCTGATGAGAAATAGGTTATATTAAAAATATCCCTCTAAGACATATAATAATTTTAGGGACAGTGTGAGGGCCCACACAAACATGGAGAATAATGGTTCCAAGGGTGGAGCTGATGGCATCATTGAAGGAGCGCAACATAAATGGGTTATTATGCATATAATTATAAGGGATGTGCATTTGATTGTATGCGTGGGAGGATATAATTTTAATTCTAGCACCACCATTGATCATGATTCATCATACGCGTATGTTATCGACATAGATGAAAATGAAAAGGGTAGGATCGAGATCATCCTGGAGAGAGGTACAATATCCTCATCGAGAGAAACTAAGGGTGGTGACTTGATTAGTAGACATGAGGGTAGAATAAAGAGATGCTTTGGTAAGTGAAGTCTCGTGATGAAGGGTTATAATGGAGGCTAATGGTGTGGGGTCATTGGGTAAAACTTAAATCGATTGTAAAACCTCCATAAGGGTTTGTCTATGAGATTTAGAAGTTTGGATGAGATCGTATAAAAACATCTTGAGGGGGATTGATGTAATTGATTTATCATTGTGTGATGGGTGACCCCATCAAAGATAGGGTATGTGGGTTACGAAATGATGATTTTTGGCATGGGTGTAAATGGTGTATTGGGCATGGGGTTGGTTGATGGGATAGTTACTTTTTATTTTACTTTGTCTTTCTCGGGCGCGGGTGGAAACTTGAAACATGTTAATATGAGGGGGTGGTAAATGGGGAAGGTGTAGGATGAGTAGTGATGAGTATACATACATATGAAGATATAGGTGTGGGTATTATTTAAGGTTTTGGAATGGTTTCAGTCATGGGTAAAGGTTTGGATATATGTAGAGATGATGAAGAAGAAGTCATTTTAGTAGGCATGGTCAATGTCTATCTGGTTCTAGAAATACCTTTGGGTAGATCATGGAAGTATTCTAAGGAAAAATTTGCATTTGGGTCAAAAAAGGGAATCCTAAGATGTCCACAGAGCATGGAATTATCAACATAATCCAAGCGATTGGCTAGCTATGAAAATTAGACTACTGTAGAAGAAGATGGAGTTGGTTTGGTGGCAATCCCTGTAAAATATGTTTGTGAGACAAGGAATTGGCTAGCCTCAAATTCTGTGGGTAACAAAGCCGAGATCATATCAATGGGGTCCTGGGATACTGAGGGAGAACTGCCCCCAACAGGTAGTGGTATGTCTGAAGAGTCTCCCATGGGTAGGAGAGATGATAGGTGGGGTGAGGTAGACTTCTCCCTTGGTGGAGGAGAAGGTGATGATGATTCTCCTATGGATGGGAGAATTAAAAGTGTTGATTGTTCAGTAGGTTGTGAGGTAGATGATGAAATGGCATTGGTAGAAAGTGTGGGTTCCTCTATGAGAGTAGGGGAGATGAAGGGGACTCCTCTGTGGGTGAAGGATTAGAAGGGGTGTGATCCTCTATGGGTAGAGGGGCTCATTCCATAATTTCCTCAATAAATGAAATAGGTGGGTTTTGAGGAATTACCGGTATGATATCAAAAACCAAGTGGAATTCATGAATATTGTTTTCGTTGGATGAAGGTTTACTAATTTGGTCAGGTGATGGTTTATGATTAGCTAACAAATTTTTAAAGATGTGAAAATTTTGATTTTCTGGCGAGTTCGAGCTGTCCACGATGAGATCTCCATTATCTATCATCTCTTGGACAATGTTATTAATGATTTATGCGATTATCGTCACTATGGCCTTTGACACGATGGTAATTATAGTAGTCATGTTCCTTATACCATGCGGGGAATAGGACAAGTGGGATTGAAACCTGTATAAGGTTTTATGGGAGGAAGTGTAATGGCTCCAACTTTAAGATGCTTTTCTAAGACTGAAGAATAGGGCTCCCCAATTGATGTGTACTTCCTTACTCCCACTAGAACTAAAAGGCCTAAACAGGGAAATATTGGAAGACGGTTGGGCTTTATTAAAAGGATGAGATGGACCCACTTTAATAACTACCACTTTGGCATATCCTTTATCTTTTGAATGATTATTTTGGGGCTTTGAAGATGAAGAACAATCGTTTGGTTTGAACAAGGCGTTCTTGTTTAGTAATAGGATTTTTTTTTCTTCAATGGTGTAAATTTATACTTTTCATGCCATTGTGAATGCTTCATCAAAGTTTTGGAAGGTTTTTACCTATAAAGTTGGTGAGATGTGTCTACCACAAGCTCTAGTGACTAACTCAATAAGATCAGTTTGAGGTAATTGGAACGTCAATTGGTTGGTAAGACTTTGCCAGTGAGAAATGAAATCTACGATAGATTCATCTTCATACTGTCATGTCAAATACAAGTTGGTCATGTTTACCTTCTTGATTACATTGATTGAGAAGTGGTCCAAGAATTCCGAACCACTTGGTTAAAAGAGTAGATGGAATTTCTTGGTAAACCTGTTGTACAAATCTAAGGTGGGTCTGTTAGGGACATGGGAAATGTTTGTAAGATAAAAGCATCGTCATGGGAAGTTAGGTAGCACCCATGCTTAAATGACTACAAGTGCTATTGCGGGTCCTTTTACTAATGAAAAGGTTGAACTTAGGAATTTCCCAATGTACATGGTATGGGCGAATAGGAATGGATGGATGAATAGGATCATTATGTTCATCGTAGTTCAGGGAGTTACAAGAGCTTAAACTGATGCTTCTAATGTCTACATCTTTTCCATCATCATCTTAATGAGTTCATTAGTGGGTTATGAGGAATGGGTGCCTCTTGGAGTAAAGGGAGGTTGATGATGGGTGTATGATGTGAAGGGCATCCCAGTACATGGGGGTGCCGAATAGGAAAATGTGAAAGGGGGCATAGATATGGGTGGAATGTACCCCGAATAAGTGACAAATGAGATTGGGGGCTGCTGATGATGCGTGTAAATAGGTGGGGTGGTTGCAACAAATCTCATGGTAATGGGTGGTAGAGACTGAGGGATAGAAAGAACTAGATTTTGGAAAGGGGTGTGGGTTAACGACATTGGAGGTGGTTGTGATGTAAGTGGTATATACAAGGAAGAGGGGGCAGATGGGGCTATGCTCAAGGTAGTCGGTGAAGGAACGATTGATACTATGGGTGTAATAGATGTCATTGGGACAACAATTATGGTATAGGTAGAACCTAACCGAGAGACCATATGGGGTAATGCTGATGAGGGAAGTGTTGAGCTAGTGGTAGCTAATGTGGAAGTGGGTGTAAGGACAAGAGGGATAGATACAAGCATGTCATATATTAAGCATCTGAGGAGTCTCGGGTAGATAATATTGTAGGGATGTAGGATTCTAATCAAGGAGTCTTGTGAACTCCTTGTCACCGAGTAATGGGGATAAGCTGAGTTGGATCCATAGGTGATAGGATGGATGGCGGTGATGGACTAGGTGGGAGTGGTTGACGACTAGCATGAAATATAAGGGTGTTAGTTTGGCTACAAGTCAACACCATGTGAATTAGTGTTGACCTAGTAAAACTGTATTCTGTAAATGACACAAGAAAAATAGTAGAAGCAGAGAAGGATGAAATATGGGGAAATATGGTCAGTGTTTTGATTAAAAATCAAACACAGAAACCAACGATGGTCAATATGACTGATGATGGTTATAGGGTATCCACCGATGGTTATGATAACCGATAATAGTCATTGTGGAAAGTACCAGTTTCAGAAAATGAAACATAACTGATGAATATGAATGGGTTCCTCACGGGAACACTTGAATATGGACTCAGTACCCAAAAGAAATGATTTCAACATGAAAGCATACATTGATGTAGATTGGGAAGGAAGTATTGGTGATAGGAAGATTACAAGTGGAGGTGCATTTTTGTTGGAAACCGCCTGGCATCCGGTTGAGCAAGAAGTAATCATCGGTGACACTCTCAACATGTGAGGCGAGTATATAGCTATAGAAATGTGATGTACTCAAGTTCTTTGGATGAAACAAAAATTGTGCTAGATATCACAAGTGCTTGAGAGGGGGTGAATGAGTGAAGATTAAAATTATTTTCCGACTTATACCAATTCATAATTTCTTAATTTGTGCGATTACCATATCATGTGCATTTTTTCAAACATATACCAACCAATAAAAAGACGAACACAAAATTTATAGTGGGAAACCCTTTTGGGAGAAAAACCCACTTGAAACCAAGACTTTATTAGGAACACCAATTCCAAAGTCTTACAATGGTTTCGATTGAGTACCCACTCAACCTGTGAAGTACCCACTTCACAACTTCAAGCATCCACTCAAATATTTACTGAGCCCCCACTCGATGAATTTTATCAAGCACCAACTTGCAAGGAGCACCAATCCCTAATTTAATTAGATACAACTAATATTTTGTAGGCACCTACCCATAAGGAGGCTACAACCCCCTAAAAATTTTGAGCTACAACTTAGACTTATTTTACATACAAGATTTGATCATCTAGTTTCAAGATTGCTTACACAATGGATTATGATCACTTTTCTATATTTGTTTGTGTTCTATCTTTCACTCTCTTCTGCTCATCTGATTTGAACTCTTCTTACTCAATCAATCTGCTACACTGATGTTCTTCTCATCTGATATATCTTCTTCACTTCATCTATCTTCTCTTCTCCTTCCTCTCTCTTTTCTTTCTATAGCTCCTTTAGCTTGAATGCATTGTCTTCTCACTCAATCAAAAACCACATTATCATCGAATCTCTTCTATCTTATTAATCGACCCATTCCAATGCTTCCTTTAGCATGTTGTGCAATCTTTCCTACTCTTTTTCTTGAAAATATGGTTCATTAAATGAATACAACTAACTCCATATTTTTCTCTTGCTATATTCATCTTGATTTCACCTATCACTAGAAAATTTTTAATTAGCCTATACCTAAAAATATATTTCTCATCTTTCTAGTATTTCTAACGCGATCAAGATGAGTGAGCCATTTTCTTCTCCGATATTTAATTTTTCTAAAATCAAGAATCACATAGAAAGTGTAATTGTATTTCTAAAAAGTTAATGAGCATTAAATGTTGACAGCTAGAACTATATATTTCTTCATTCTTTGTGGACCTCAATTTGTATACTCAACCATAATCACTAGATGTTGATCAAAGAATACTTGTCTAAGATCACACAAGGAGTCCGCGCAGGATAGAATTCCGGAACCAAGGGCACGGAAGGATAGGAAGGACTTTTTGTGCGTGAAAGGCAAGCTCAAATTTCAGGACTTAGCCAATTTTTGGCATGAAGACCTATTTTTGGAAGATGGCATGTGGAACACATCAAGGATGTAGAGACATGTGCACCATGCATTATCTATCTTTGGGGAAGTATTTCGAAGCATTTATGCATGCGAGACAAGTTGAGAATAGAATTGAAACTTTAGTTAACTGCAAGAGAACTATAGATAACACACTTGCATGTGTGGCTATGATTATAAACAAAGTGTGTGGCTATTAATAACATGCAACCTATTTCTGGAATAGATAAGTGGTGAAGGGAAATTCCCCACCATATATATATGTGATGTTAGGTACATAGTAGAGAGAGAGAGAGAGAGAGCTGGATGTATGTATGTGTAACAGAGAATACACGCATATGACTGAATCATTGTATCAGTTCCATACACACATTGATATAGATTGAAAATACTGTAAGGAGCTTCTATATTTATTAATAGATGGAATATATTGGCTAAATATAAGTTCCATTATGTGTGTAGTATAGTAGATTATGTTATTAATTCAATCATGATTCTTTGTTTAAGCTTGTTCTTTCATAGATATGAGGGTAGCATCCATTGTAGAATGATGGATTAGTTATGAATCTATATGTTTCATCCTTCATCATGTTAACATCTTGTTACAAAGAACCCTAAAGAGGGGCCTAGTACTTTTACGTGCTTGGTGAAGGTCGAGAAACCCGACATAAGGAAAATATGCCGGAGAAGTTCAAAAACCCGACACAAAGGATTTCGGGTTTCGGGTTTCGGGAAACATGAGACATGAAGCATGAAAATCGCAAGGCATGTCCCGATGCTTGAGAGTTCCGAAAACCCAAAACACTACCTAGGAAAATTGGGTTTTGGAGTCGGGAAAGCATGGGGCAAAAACATGTTGAGGCACCCTCCAAACCCGATGCAGATGCAAAGGAGAAACCCGAACCCGACTGGAAACAGACCCTAACTTGGGGAATATTCAAATGGCCATAACTTTTCACAGGGAGCTCGGATTCTCGCAAGGTTGGACTTTTCGGAAAGCTCTCGGCATCCTCTACCCAACTATGAATGGATATCTTGATTTGGGTGAGAAAAATTTATTCAAAAATGTAAAATACAGTTCGCCATTTTTTGGGTTTGTTAGGGTTCTTACCTACCGCCATAATGAGATGAGTTAAGTGCATTCTGGAGGTGGTTGGGGCAGATTTTGAATTCCTCTCTTCTCCCTCTCTTTTTCCTCCTATAAATTGTAAGGAGGGGCTTCTTTTAAAAGGTTGGACATTTTGTTTTGCCCCTCCCTTCTCTCTCTTTGGCAGTGAATTTGTGGAGTTCAAACCTCCCATTTAAACTCGTAATGCAACTTTGCCTCTTGGCATTTTGTAGTGTGTCAGTATCAATCTTTGGAGAAAATTAATGCATGTCTCGTGGATGATTCTCAACCCTCTCTCGTGTTCATTTGCATCCTCCCGATCTTTCACCGTGAATTTGGTTATCTCAGTGCATGATCTTGCATTGCATTTTAATGGTGGTTTGTGTTTATTGGCAAGACAGTGTTCTTCATTCCTGCATCACCTTTGAGTTTAGGTTTTATTTTATGCATCTTCTTACCCTGTCTCCTTGGCAAGTTAGATTAGGTTTTTGAGTAAACCTCTTGCATTTTTACGTGTGCATCTGAACAGAGGAATAGGAACCGCCTTCATCCGGAGAGCTTTTCCGATTTCGCAAGGTCCCACACTTGGGAAAAGCTCCATGTTATGCAATCGCACTGAGAGTCTCAACCCATCGAGTTGCAGACATTCAGGGGTGTTGTGATTCACCATCAATAGTTTTGGCATGCCTGGTGGGACCAAGAGGTCATTCCATAAGATTTGAAGGAGTTTTCATGAAATTTGGACTAAAAATTGCAGTTTTACAATTTCAGATTTTGCACCTTCCAGGCTGAACTCCGAAATCAATTTTCAAGGGCTTAACTTGCTCAAAACAAGTCAAAATTTCACCAGTTGGTAGATCTGAGGGTAATCTTCAAAAGGGTATCCTTAGTTTTTTGAGATTTTGACTTTCAAAATTTCATGGTTTTGGGTTTCGGGTTTTCGAGGTCCGAGAACATCAAAGAAGACCCAACAGTCATTTCAGGTTTTGGGGGATGCATTGCATGGTCCTATTCCCGACAACAGTCATTTCAGGTTTTCTGGGGTGTCGGGCATGTCCCAAGTTCCGACACATGGCAATTCGGGTTTTGTAAGTTGCATTGCATGACCTGAGTTCCGCCTGTACCTTTCGGGGATCACAATGCACAACAAGGCCCGAATTCCGAATTGAAGATTGTCTCCTCTGGGTCCTTCAAGTTTAAAATTATTTTTAATATTGTCAAGTTTGGTGTGTAACTTGGCAAAATCTAGTCTTTTGAGGCTGTTCTCTAACACATCCGCGACTCGAAGGGATAGAATTCAATGGTGTAGAAGAGCACAAGTTGCCTGTGCACATGAGAAGAATTTGAACCAGGTCTAATACTCGAGAAGAGGGGCTATTTTTCCACTTGCAACTATCACCAGGCAGAGGGAGGAGAGGAAGAAGACCACAAAGATCACCATCTCCACCTAACAGGACTTTGTCTACACCTCCACCTGGTAGACCTTTTCTCGCATCAACCAGGTTCTTAGGCCAATCATAATGGCACATCTACCACCGAATCCCTTTTCAATTTCACGGGTAGTAGTCCACTTGCCCTAAATGCTCATAATCAAATTCCAGTTGCAGCGCTAAAGAATATCCCCTATTTTACAGGAGAAAATCATACTACTCCTATTGATCACATCCAGGATATTGCTAATGCATGTGCAATCCATGAAATAAATGAAATGGATGTTGTAGTTAAGTTATTGGCTTCATCTTTCAAAGGTAAGGCCTTACAATGGTTTAGGAGCCTAACAACAAGGTCTATTACGAATTGGAACCAACTTTGTTCAGCTCTTTGCAACCAATTCGGGGAGAGGGCAGATAATTTATCTTTATTGGAACAACTGACAACAATCAAAAGGGCTCCTAACGAACAAATGACAGATTTCAACTTCAGATTCCAATGGACATGGGACAGGATTCCAATAGCTGTTAGACCAACCGCCGAAGGAGCATTCCTTTATTTCTTAAAGGCTATAAATTCAGACATAGCCATGATGATCCAATCAATGGGAGGGACAACGCTGCCAGGGGCCTATGACATAGCTATCAGAGCAGAGAACTATTTGATCCAAGCTGGCAAGCTTGCACCAAGGCCACCAATGCCTCTCTATCCGGATATGGGAAATCCTACAACCAGTCAAGCACCAGAGTTGAATCCCATTCCAACTCCTAGAAATCAAAGCAATAATGAGGCATCGACTTCTTCAAATACTTCAAAGGAATTGCAGGAGGTTATGAAACAACTGCAGAACCTTGGAAATGAGCTTAGTGACTATCAAAAGACAACAAGCTCAAAGTGCTAGATCATATCAGCCTCAAGCACAGTACCAGGCTAGGCCCCATACCAACAAAATAGACCACCACCTCAGGCTACAAATCAAAACCAAAACCAAGGACAACCTCAAGCTGCCAGGCCATTTCGACCGTATGATCCAAATGCAACGACATCCTCAAGAGCCTTGGTTCCAACACAAAATAACATGGCACAGGAGTACGAATGGTGTTACCCTTGCAATCTACCTCACAATCAGTCAACATGTTTCAATGGTGCACTAAATCAAGCCTTGATGGTGCAAACCATTGGTGTGCCTCAAGAACCAAGCCAGAAGGGAATCAACAGCAAGAAACGCAACAAGAAGGACCTCCAACAGAAACCACGTTGGCCAATTGGCAAACGGAAGACTTTTGTGGAGTTAACCAACAACCTTTTCAAGGCGTGGCTGCCAACACATGGTCAAAGAAGAGAAACATAGAAGAGGGACAACCATCTAATCCAGTTGTTTCTCAGCCCACTTCTACACAACAAGGGGTCAGTAGACCAAACACAACTCCAAATGTGCAAAATCAGCCTAAGGTACCTGTTGTAGCAACACACGCACCTGTTCAAGCTCCAGAAAAGGTTGTGCCAAGTAAGGGACAACAAAAGGACAATTCATCCCCTTTCAACATCATCGATCAAATGAAGAAGACACATGTGAACATTTCCATGTGGGAATCACTTGCGATCCCAGGGCAACGAGATTTATTGCAAGCTGCAATGGCTAATTGGTCTACCTCAAATGTATCAAATCGGGGACATGAGAAAGTTCTCACTAATGCAGTGCAACATGATGGGGGCCAGACAAGCAAGAATTTGAAGCCTCCACCATTCTATGTGTCATTGGTTGTTGGAAACCACTTGGTACACAACTGCATGATAGATTCAGGGGCAAGTAGTTCAGTTGATGCCAAGCAAATAAATGGATCAACCGGGTTTCAAGTATGAGCCCAAGTTGTTGAAAGGAGTAGTACAAAGCTAGATGGAACGGCAAAGAGGGAACAGTTGGAGTCATCAAGGGGTTAAGCCTAACACTACATTCATGTCCTAATGTTACAGCTTCGCAAGATGTGTCTCGTGATGACCTTCCGCCACTTTTGCGTTGTGTCTATCAAGAGACTTCACTGCAAAAATTGGTGGATATTTATCTGCAGATTGGTCACACATGATTTTCAGGACAAGGTATGGGGCCAAAGCAACAATCAGGTCAGAACCAATTGCCAATTTCCATATTGAGCCTCATGTACCAAGTCCTATCAATGCAAATTGCTCAGCTTTTGATCAGGAGGAGTGTTCAAATGATCTAGAAACAGGTACTAAGGTCGAGGGAATTCCTGATTTAACTTTGGATGAATGGGCAAACAAGAGTCATGAATTTGACCCATACAAGGAAATTGAAGAATCTGAATTGGGCGTGTATTGTGTACATGAAGAAAATTCACCCATTCCCGACATCATTCAGCCTGAACAAAAGGATGAAACAAAGTTTGGAAATTATTTTTCGATGGTTCGAGAAGTAGACAAGGTGCTGGAGGTGGTGCAATGTTGATTTCACCACAAGACATCAAATATTTTTCAGCTTTTTGTTTCCAATTTTCCTGTTCAAACAACACGGCTGAATACGAGGCATTGATTCATGGACTTCATTGGGCCAGGAAAAAGGGCATAAAGAACTTGCAGGTGTTTGGAGATAGTGAGCTAATCATCAACCAAGTTAGGGGACAACATGCTACAAAGAATGACCTACTGAAGAGCTACAAGAATAGGGTATGGGACCTCATTGAGGATTTCGAAGCTTTCAACATTGTGTCCATACCCAAGAAGAAAAATGAAGCCGCAGATAGGCTCGCAGCAGTTGGAGCAACGTTTGATGTGGTTGAAAACATCAAAAGGGAAAAAACACAACCACATATCCATGTGATTGTGAGGCCAGCAGTTCCAGATAATAACACAAGCTAGGTGTGTTTGAGAACGATCAACAGATCGTCAATTTTTTACAAGAAGAGGCTGAATTCTCAGCTAGAAATCAGGACAGACTAGAGCAGCAGTATGGGGATCAAGTAGTGCAACTGTGGACAAACAAGCTTCCAAGGGTTTAGTAACGTTGGAGTCTATCTTCAACCCTAACGACCAGTTCCGTAAGGAAAAGGCTAACATACAAGTCAAGAGAGAAGATTCAGGGCCAATTCTAGTTGGGGAAGGCAAAACACTTCAAATTGGTAAAGTGGCCACTGAGCAGGAGAAATCAGATTTCACACAACTTTGCCAAGAATTTCCAGATGTCTTCGCTTGGAGCTATGAAGACTTGAGAGGATTCAATCCAAAGTTGGCACAACATACCATAGAATTGGATCCAGATGCTAAGCCCATCAAGCAGAAGCAGAGACCTGTTAACCCTCACATTGAGCCTCTAATGAAGAAAGAGTTAAACAAGCTAATAGAGGCAAGCATTATATTCCCGATCAAGCACTCAAGCTGGGTTGCAAACTTGGTTCCTGGTCAGAAGAAGAGCAGAGAAATCAGGTTATGTGTGGACTTCCGAGACCTCAATAGGCATCTCTCAAAGACCATTACCCACTTCCTTCAATGGAACAAATATTGCAAGTAGTATCCGGTTCAGAGAGATTCTCTCTCCTAGATGGCTACTCAGGGTATAATCAGGTGATGGTGAAAGAAGATGACCAATTCAAGATGGCTTTCACCACCAAATGGGGGACCTATGCCTACAAGAAGATGCCATTTGGGCTATCAAATGCTGGAGCCACCTTCCAAAGGGCAATGGATATGGCATTTAAGGGGTTGATCAATAAAATAGTTCTGATATATCTTGACGACATCACTGTATTCTCAAAAAATGCAGTGGATCACCTCTTACATTTGAGGCAAGTATTTCAGAGATGTAGAAGATTTGGGGTATCATTGAATCCCAAAAATGCATATTTTTGGCTCACGAGGGAAAACTTCTAGGCCATATTGTTTCAAAGGAAGGGTTGATGATTGACCCAGAAAGAGTTGAAGCAATTCAAGCATTGCCATTGCCAAGTCACAAGAAGGCTCTTCAAAGCTTCTTGGGAAGGATCAATTTTGTCCGCAGGTTTGTTCCAAACTTTGCAGCTCTCGTAAAGCCAATAACGCTGATGTTAAAGAAGAGCATGGCATTTAAGTGGACATCTGAAGGCAAGGAAAGTTTTGAGGCAATAAAAGAGGCTATATCTCAAGCTCCAACTCTCGTCAATCCAGACTTCTCCAAGGACTTCATGCTATATGCCTTTGGTGGTGGAGACACATTTTCGCAATCCTGGTACAACAAAACAAAGAAGGATTAGAACAACCAGTTGCTTTCTTTAGTCAAGGCTTGGAGGAATATGAAACTAGGTACTCTTTCATCGAAAAGCATGTTCTTGCAAAGAATCAGAGCTTAAAGAAATTCAAGCACCTAGTCTCAAACAACAAGATCCAATTATTGGTCTCTCATGGAGTCAAGGACTTCCTTCTAAACAAGGATCTGAATGAGAAACGTGTGCAGGATGGATCACTCGTGTCATGGAATATGACATCAAGATCAAGGTCACTAAACTAGTACGTGGAAAGGACTATGTGAACAACTAGCCTTGAGTCAACAAGTTGAAGCAGGTGATGAAAAAGAGACTACCTTGGTACTACAGGATGGTCAAGAACAAGAAAATGATGATGTGCCTACTCCTTGTTGGACTCAGAGTATGATACACTTCCTACAAGCATAGGCCTATGCCCTCCAGAAATGAGCAAAGCAAAGAGGAGATACTTTAGATTACAAGCCATTCCATATGTGCTTGTTGATGGTGTTTTGTTCAAGAAAGACATCAATGGAGTTCTATTGAGGTGCATTGGGACAAGTCAAATTGAGAGGGTGTTACGAGATTTTCATGATGGAGATTCTCGGAGGACATTTCGCCCCACGAGTAAAAACTCTCAAGATAATGAAGGAAGGGTATTATTGGCCCACAAAGTGTTCAATGACTGCTATACATGGATAAGAAAGTGTAAGAAATGTGCACTCTTCACAGGAAAAGAAAGACTAGCAACGCTTCCATTGCACCCAATTTTGGTTGACCAACCATTTATGCAATGGGGATTGGACTTCATCGGGTCATCAATCCAAACTCAAGCCAAGGCCACAAGTGGATTCTCACGGCAACGGACTATTTCACCAAGTGGATCAAGCAAGAGAGCGCTCAAAGAGGCAAATGAGTCTAATATACTAGAATTTTATGAAGGAATAGTGACTGTGTTCTGTGTGCCGCCACTATCATATCGCACAATGCATTGGCATTCATAGGTTCCAAGATTTAGTAATGGGCTGTCAAGAATGGAATCTATTTGAGCACCTCTTCAAATTATTACCCATGTGGTAATGGACAGCAGAGTCCACGAACAAAATTTGCTAAGAATCATCAGAGGACTCGGATGAAAACCAAAGAACATGGCATACCAAGCTAAAATCAGCATTATGGGCTGATAGAATAACACCAAAGAGGTCTACAGGTAATTCCCCTTACAAGTTGGTCTATGGAAAAGAGGCAGTATTGCCTATATCATTAGAACTGCCTGCATTGGAGTTCATGAAGTAGTTGGAGTTGGCTGAGTTCGAACCAATGGAGGCCAGGTATGCAGAGTTGATGGAATTGGAAGAAATTAGAGAACATGCAGTTCAAACAATTGAGAAAGATCAGGCCTTAGTAAAAAGATGGTTTGATAAGAAAGCAAGAGCAAGGACCTTCCAGGAAGGGGACCTAGTTCTGAAATGGGATGCAGATCGGCAAAACCAGAAGGCATTCCAAGTTTGATGCCATTTGGAGTGGCCCCTACATGGTCATGGGATGTAAGGATAGTAATGCCTTCCAATTGTCTACATTGGATGGAGAAGAACTCCCGATTCCGGTTAACGGAATCTATCTTAAACATTGCTACTGAAAAGAAAAGGTTTACCCTTGTAAATATTAGCCTAGATTTCAATTCCTCTAAGTGCGTATGCACATTGTCTTGTTGTAGTTAGGTTTCAGTTTCCCTAAGTGCTTTGGCACAGGTTTTGTTGCTCCTAGGTTGGATTTCTACAGTTCAGCATGCTCTCGGAGAAGGAGTTGTGGTATCAGGCTCGGGATCAGATATCAAGTTGGTTTCAGGTTATTGCTTATGACTCCATGCCCAATGGATCGCTAAAAGGCCACTGATCTTCTACCTAGCAGCAGAGTAATCCCGTTGAGTCACCAAATTGTTGTATATATACCCCAAAGGTAAATATAGATCAAAACCCGACACAAAGGAAAATATGTCGGAGAGGTCAAGAAACCCGACACAAAGGAAAATATGTCGGAGAGGTCAAGAAACCCGACACAAAGGAAAATATGTCGAGAGAGGTCAAGAAACCCGACACAAAGGAAAATATGTCGGAGAAGTTGCAAAACCCGACACAAAGGAAAATATGTCGGAGAAGTTGAAAAACCCGACACAAAGGAAAATATGCCGGAGAAGTTGAAAAACCCGACACAAAGGAAAATATGCCGGAGAAGTTCAAAATCCGACACAAAAAATTTCGGGTTTGTTTTGGGGAAACACATGATGAAGCATGAAAATCGCAAGGCATGTCCCGATGCTTGAGAGTTCAAAACCCGAAACACTACCTAGGAAAATCAGGTTTTGGAGTCGGGAAAGCATGGGGCAAAACATGTTGAGGCACCCTCCAAACCCGATGCAGATGCAAAGGAGAAACCCGAACCCGACTGGAAACAGACCCTGACTTGGGGAATATTCAAATGGCCATAACTTTTCACAGGGAGCTCGGATTCACGCAAGGTTGGACTTTTTGGAAAAAGCTCTCGGTGTCCTCTACCCAACTATGACTGGATATCTTGATTTGGGTGAGAAAAATTTATTCAAAAATGTAAAATACAGTTCGCCATTTTTTGGGTTTGTTAGGGTTCTCACCTACCGCCATAATGAGATGAGTTAAGTGCATTCTGGAGGTGGTTGGGGCAGATTTTGAATTCCTCTCTTCTCCCTCTCTTTTTCCTCCTATAAATTGTAAGGAGGGGCTTCTTTTAAAAGGTTGGACATTTTTGTTTTGCCCTCCCTTCTTCTCTTTGGCAGGTGAATTTGTGGAGTTCAAACCTCCCATTTAAAACTGTAATGCAACTTTGCCTCTTGGCATTTTTAGCAGTGTGTTGTATCAATCTTTGAGAAAATAATAATGCATGTCCGTGGATGATTCTCAACCTCTCTCGTGTTCATTTGCATCCTCCCGATCTTTCACCGTGCAAATTTGGTTATCTGTGCATGATCTTGCATTGCATTTTAATGGTTTGTGTTTATTGGCAAGACAGTGTTCTTCATTCCTGCATCACCTTTGTTAGTTTAGGTTTTATTTTATGCATCTTCTTACCCCGTCTCCTTGGCAAGTTAGATTAGGTTTTTGAGTAAACCTCTCGCATTTTTACGTGTGCATCCGAATAGAGGAATAGGAACCGCCTCTAGAAATTATTGAGGAATGGATACACGATATGGAGGAAGAATATGCACGATGGTTCAACAGTGGATCTAAGTTTAACGCATGCACTTGGGTAGAACAGAACCTGTATGACAACTTATATGAGATATTTTTCGCTATCTTTCCAGAGAAGCTTTATATGAGTGGCTTACTGCTTATACATCTCAGTAGAATTGGAGGTATCATGCACTTGTTTGGACACAAGAAGAATTTTAGGCCCTCTATGATGCTGATCTAATCTAGACTCATGTGGTGGATACATGGTTTCATGGTGTTCTAAATAGTTATATTCTGGAATATTCAATTTTGACGTACTCTTGCCTAGAGGTAGCTAAATTCTAGTTTTTGCGGTATCCAAGAGGAACATATTTACACGGTATTCCACTAGTGATCAAGATCTTAATGGTAACTTTGAACCTGGAGAGTAAACCGATGGCTAACTAAACTTTGCCACGCATGAGGGTAGGAACAGGTTTGGTTTAAGATGGCAGACCTAGTGGTAGAGAAATAGAGAGAGGAAAGGTGGCTTAATTATAATTCAAGGTGTGAGAGGGAGATATAGAAACAACGTTTTATCAGTAGAGAGTATGACATGGAGGAGAAAGATGGCTCGTGAAGGATTTACAACTCACATAGAAGACATGGAGCCGAGCATCAGAACTCCCCATCTTGGAAATCATGATAAATATCCCCCTCACCTCATGTGGAAGTGCACCAGCAGAGACTACCTAGACCGCAGTGTGCATCTAAATCCACCTAGTGACCTAGCCCTTGTGCTTGGTTTTTCAAAGATCTAGTACGAAAAGTAACCAACAAACTAACTTGGGAAGTAGGAGAGTAGGAGTAATTTAGGATCAAGTACATCAATGGCAGGAAAAATGACTTTAATGTCATTTGGAGGAGCATTCTTAGGTGCATCATCCACACAGAATGTGAGTGCAGAATGTTGGATTCACCTCTAGAAGTGGAACTACCTCACGTACTATAGGGTTATAGTATAATACTACCGTCGAGCACAAGGAGTACATCTATAGGCTATATTCCAATATAAAGTGGTGGATCAAGAGGTATAGGTGGTTCTGGAGGCAGAGGGAACACATGAGGTTCCGGATCAGGTGGTCAAGGTCCTGAAACAACCACATAAGATATATATGGAGATGTCTCTTTATTTTCGTAATATAGAGGTATAGAGGTTTCTACCAAACATGTGCATGTGTGAAATCTTGTGGCACTCTAAAGGGATCACAACTATTGAGTGAAAGGCAAGTCAATTCACCACTACATTAGGGGTGTGAACACAATTGGTATAGGAAGTTTTACCCCGATCAAAATTGCGTGGATTAAACAACATTGAGAAATTATTTCTTAAAAGAGTTCCATATCCCTATGTTTGAGAAGAAGAGTATAAGTGGACTCAAGGATATCAAGAAAGGAACTACTGAGAGTGTACGTGAGTATGATGCTCATTTTAAGATACTTTCATCTAAGTTATCTTATGATATTCACGCTAGCCAACATGTGCAGTGGTTTGTTGGAGGATTGATTAAACCTTTTAGAAGGGCACTGTCACATAATACATACACTTATCCATGTAAAGCATTGGAAGTAGCTTTGCATGCTGAGGTATTGGGAGCATTGACACGGCGTTAGTCCATTCCTAGAGACACATGATTACAACTATGGAGAAGTAGTTAGAGAAGCTATCACAGATTCAGCCCATGAAATGTGCTCAGAATTTGGTGTATGATTGTGAAGTGGAAGGTCACACCAAGGATAGTTTTCCTCGCAGATCTCGTATACAATCATTTTGTTAGGTGGTGAGATCTATCATTTGAATCATGATGCTAGCCACTTTGTCCTTTATTACAAACATGCGATAAGGAAGAATGTATATTTCTTTTACAAAATTTGTAGGTCCATGACTCATGATACAAAGGATTGTCGGCTGATTTTTCAGATCCAGGATGATTCGGACCTTGGGGTACGATAGACAAGTATATGAGATAATTCTAAGGGTAATAATGAACACCGGGATCGGGATCATAATCAAACGTGCTATGCAGGAATGAGGGCATTTTGAAGGAGGTCGTGGAAGGGGACGTAGATATTGTGGTGGATATGGAGGATGAGGTCGTGGTGGAGGAAGAGGAGAGGTCCTCGTGGAACATGTTATATGTGTGGATATCCTAACCACTATAGGTGTGAATGTCCTCGAGAATATTGCATGTTATTTCGTGGGAAGAACCATAGCTATGAAGAGTGCTCGAACTTATATGAACATCGAGTAAGAAACATAAGATAGAAAAAAAGGCACTTTGGGATGGTTAAAATCTAGCGTGTAGTATAATATTAGTGGATTCCCAAGATAGTAGAAGGACTTGAGGCATTGATAGTGAAGATTGCTACATGCCAATGAAGAAGCACGTGTGAGACGGGCATGGCACCAAAAGCCTACGATCACCAAGGAGGAGGTTTTGTATACGAGGTACCAGATCTTGCTCATCAAAAGGAAGTTTACTGGATACCATGGAATTTCTAAGGAATCTTCAGTGGTGAGATACAATACCTAAAGGAGCAAAATAAAGCATCAAAAATAGTCCAAATTGATATCTATGATCTGCGAGAGGTGTGTAAGATGTTACACCGGAGAACATTACTCCATTATTAGGAAGTTGGTTAAAAGGGAACACTCTACATGAAAGTCTTGAGATCGGACTACGATTCCGCCTACAAATCTTCCCTAAATAACATTGACTATGAAAACAAATTACTCTAAATTATATTGTGGATGGGTGGTTATTGAGAAACATATTGATCGATACAAGTGCAGAAGTAAATGTGATTACATTAGATGCATGGGTATAAATGAGGAGGCCTCCATTGCAGCCATCATCTAATGTGTTATTTATGGAAAATTGGACTAAGGTCAATCCCATAGAAGTTTTGAAATATGCATCTATAACTATATATAAGGGCCAAGTTCACTTTGGGTATTTTGAGCTATTAGTACTTGTAGAAGAAGACAATTTTTAGCCTTTCTTGAATGCCCTTGGTGTTATGCGAATAATGTTGACTTGAGACTCAATAAGGGGTATATTGTCTTTTAAAAAAAGGAGGAAAGGGTTGTGATACCTTTGACAGATGGGAATTCTACACCATATGTTGAGCCTCTAAGTGAGGAGGATTTAAAAAAAGTCTTTATGACGCGCTATTCAAGACCTATAGATCAATGATCCATCAATAGAAGGCATCCTACAAAGTGGGAAGATTCTCATTCTATTAGTGATACTACAAGTATTTCTTGTGACAATTGGTCCCATGGCACATATGAATTAGTAGGGTGCGAGGTGAAAAGTGTGGTTGCGTGCAATAATGAACTTAGTTCAATTTGATGGATAGCTAACATAGTGCCTTGGTATACATGGATAGAAGATCTTCCGCCTTTTCAAGGCCATGGAAATAGTGAACATATAAAATTACAAGGAGAGATATGTTAATATATACATGTGTGAGATAATATCACATTGGTGGGTAGTCCCAGAGATAATATTATACAACGGGAAGATATTGGAATAACTTTGTCTACTAGGCTTATAAGGAACAATGCACCTACACAAATCTACACTTATCATGGTGATCAACCTATTGACATCACATTCAACAAAGTGTGAGAAACTCTAGAAAAAGGACATGAAGCATTACCACCTTCACTCTGGGTACATAGATTGTATTTTACACTACAAGGATGCACACGGTCTTGGTATGTATATGCAAAACTACATCGAGAAATTAGAAAATGACAAAAATTGATTGCAGGTATGATCCAAACTTTTTACTACTTCTCGACTAAACCTCCGTAATGAGAGGCATTAAAATTTTTCAAGCTCTTAACTATGGGAGATAGTGCAAAATTAGAAGAGCATATTCAGGAATTATTTGGTGAGGCAGAGTTTGGAGCATGTTTTGAAAAGGAAGAATAAATGGATTCCTTACTACTTGAACATGCTTGCCTTGAGAAAGAGAAAGGAAAGATGGTTTATGTCGTGGATGACAAGGAAGTTGAGAACTTGGATACCGAACATTCACAAGGGTTATGCGAGGTCTTGGATAGTGCAGACATGGATACGTTTTCCTACCATGAACCCATGAAGATAAAGAAGGTGAATATAGGTTCGAGGCTAAGCCTAAGGAGTCCATAATTGGAGATTACTTGTCGATTCGGATGTAGCAAAGATCATCGAGTTACTCATGGATTTTTGGACTTATTCCTCGAGGATGTCATGAACTTAAATTCATGCATGCATTACTTGAGGAAATGAAGATCAAACTTAAGAATGGTGCATGGCTAGTTAGAAAGAGACCTTACAGAATGAATCCTAATTTGCATGAAAAGGTAAAAGAAGAAGTTGATAAAATGCTGAAATGGAATTATCAAGCCTCTTGATGAGTCGAATGGATTAGCCCAATGGTGATCAGATCAAGAAGGAAGGATGGATTAGGATATGTGTGGACTACAGTGGTACTAAATGCTGCATGCATCACAAATCCATTCCCTACGCCATTCAATTAGGAAATATTAGGAGTCATGCAGGGCGTGAAATATATTCCTTCACAGATGAATTTTCTAGGTATCAAAGTTAAGATTGCTTAGGAGGATCGAAAAGACAACATTTACTACCGAGTGGGGAATTTTTTTCTATACTTTGTGATGCCCTTTGGATTGAAAAACATGCCTATTGTATTCTCACACATAGTTGTTCAAGCATTTAAATATTTTATTCACAACTTCTTACAAGTCTACCTAGATGATTAGACAAGATATGGGCTTATGAAAGATCATTGTGATAATCTACGTTTAATGTTTGAACAACACGTACAATTGAGTATCTCTTTAATATCAAGAAGTGTATATTTGCTATGCCATTTGGGATACTTGTTAGAACATATAACTGTAAGGAAGGTTTCTAGTTGATCCACCAAGGTTGCAGTACCATTTTAAGCCTAGAAGCGCCTACTAGTCAAAGTGAGGTGCGCGTATTTTTAATTCATATAGGATATTATAGAAAATTCATAAAAAATTGTTGCACCCTTGGAATAATTACTAAAGGGGAAAGGTACATTTTATTGGGGAGAACTGCAGCAATGTGTGTTTAAGATATTAAAAGAGAAACTTACTACCGCACCCATTTTACGCTTTCCCTCATGGGATAAACCATTTCATGTGTATGTGGAAACTTCTAGTATAGCCATTGGTGCTGTGTTAGCTCAACTTGGTGAAGGTATTATAGATCATCCAATATTTTTTTCTAGTAAGAAGTTGACTCCTGCTGAACGGAATTATACAACTACAAAGTGCGAAGCTTTATCAATGATCTACGCATTGTACAAGTTTCAATAGTACTTGTTAGCAACATCATTTTTGTTTTATATAGATCACATGGCATTGAATTACTTGGTAAACAAGCCCATTTTACAGGGGTGCATATGTAGATGGGTGCTCCTATTTCAAGAGTTTGACTTCACAGTTATGGTGAAGCTAGGGAAAATAAATTTTGGACTAGATCATTTATCTAGAATCAATTCAGGAGAGGATGCACAAACAATTGAAGAGACAATGTCGATGCACAGTTATATAGGTTACAATGTGTGCCCATGGAATTAGAAGACATTTTTGTCTTTCTACAAATAGGTATGACACAAGAAGGAATGAAAGCATTAGAAAAGAAGCAAGCTTGCTATATGCACGGTAATGTTTATTTTAATCAATGGTGACCTCTACAAGCTAGGCAGAGATGAAGTATTACACCGTTGTGTCTTGGAGAATGAGCGTAAGGATATTATGGAAGAAGATCATGGTGGCATTGCAGAGGCCATATGCGGGTGATGTGACTTCTCGGGTGATCCTACTTGTTGGATTATGGTGGGAGATATTGTATAAGGACCGTAAAGAATATTGTAAGGTGTGTGATCATTGTCAAGACTGGAAAACTAGGGAAAAGAGATGAGATTCCTCTTAGACCAATTATTAGTGCCAAACCATTTGAGAAATGGGCCATTGAATTTATAGGACCTATTTTTCCACCACGTGTAGACTCTGGATCGCTTTATATCATTACTTGCACATTATCTCACGTGGTGGGAAGAAGAAACACCTACAAGGACCGTACGAAACTACACAGCTAGGTTTCTATGGTAGAATATTCTTACAAGATATGGATGTCCCTTAATCTTGACGAGAGATAGAGGTACACACTTTTTGAATGAGACAATCAGGATCCTATTAGATGAGTTTATGGTTGCACACCATAAAACTACACCTTATCATCCTCAAGAAAATGGAATTGCTAAGGCCTTCAACAAGATTTTGAGCTAGAATTTGACAAAAATTTGTGATGTTGGAAGAAAGGATTGGGATGACAAAGTATCGATTGTTATTTGCGCATATAAAACAACTTACAAGAGATTGAATAAAGCCACACCATTTTCGTTGGTGTTTGACACGAAATTTGTTCTCCCTATAGAATTTATGTTACCTTCTTTGCGTATTGCATGCACTTTGGAGGTCTAGGTGATGAACAATATTTAGAAGAGCGTATCGACAATATGATTAAACTAGATGAGCATCGAGCCATAACACAATGGAGTCAGAAGCAAGAAAAGGCCAGGAAGAAGGCATGACATGATGCAGAAACATAAGGGATAAGAAGTTTGAGATTGGAAAAAATGTACTTCTTTATGACTCAAAGTTCTTACGCCATCCAGGGTAGCTCAAACTACATTGGTTGGGGTTGTATGTTATCACTTCTATACTTGAATCAGGTTCTTTCTAGCTAGAAGCAGTTGATGGAACACGGCTACCCAGTTATTTTAATGAGAGTAGGCAAAAGCCCTACTATAAATAAGTCTTCTTGGTGTTTTTAATAAGGAAGTATTGCCATTTAGTTTAGGTTTTCAATTATATATTTCCTTAATTTTCTTCATTGTCATTATGCTTTGTCAATTTATTTGTTTTTCTTGTGTAATAAGCATGATTGCACACCTAAATGACATTATTATATGAATAATTTTTTATGCACATATGTTTCATGTGGGGTGGTTGTTGTTATCTAAGAAAAAGACTTGGGAATTGAAACGTGAAAGGAATAAACTGCTACGGGTGTGCTTTAAGTCAAAGGAAGATTGCTTCTCAAAAGTGACAAAGGATTGAGATGAATGAAAGAACAATATAATGTGAGCTAAACAGAGAGAGAGGGTAGGAAGGCATGCTATAATTTTATAAAGGCGTGAAGATGTACTACGTGGAATGAATGGATTTTGTGAATGAACGAGGGGATATTTATTAGGTGAAGGAGTAATAAATGCATCAAAATTTGAAAAAACTATATAAGGATGAGATGCAAATTCATTTTTACCATTGTGACTAAGAGTATTTAAAGAAAGATCCAAGTGTGAAGAGCTGAGTGATTGAGTTAAGGTGTGAAGGGTGTGAAACCAAGAGTGACAACTAGATCTGTGTGACAAGAAGCTTGCGTCCCGAGTGGTGAAGGGTTTGAGTGAAGTAGGAGACAAAAAGAGTTAGGTTATAAAGTTTCCACCTAGGGCATAATTGAATCGAGCTAGGGTTTGATTTGTAGAGTTGTAGAGTTGAAGAGAGACATTTGCAAGGTAAAAATGGCACCAAAGAAGGCATCTACAAT
Source organism: Taxus wallichiana var. yunnanensis (assembly GCA_018340775.1). Classification (NCBI taxonomy): domain Eukaryota; kingdom Viridiplantae; phylum Streptophyta; class Pinopsida; order Cupressales; family Taxaceae; genus Taxus; species Taxus wallichiana. Next base: position 754,202,650 of record CM031238.1, on the reverse strand, counting down.
AGTAGTAAAAGGAAAGAAGAAGGTGGTTGTCAAGGAAGAAGAGATGGCACCCAAAATCCATTTTTCAGAGATGCAATACCGAAGGAGTCATCATCATCCAAGAATGGGATTCACCCATCAGAAAGAGAAAAGTGAGTGAATATAATCACAGGACTTCGGAGAACAAGAAGGAGCTTGATTCCTTGCTCACTGCTAGAACAAACAAGCGCACAACAGAGGACATGCCAGTATATGACGATGTGGGTGAGAATATTTTGAAGAGAATTAGGGTCTACCAGTTATATGAGCTTCTATATTTCAGGAAGTATGTGCCCTCAGACGTTGTCTCATGAGTAGGGTGCATGAAGACTCCTCTACTTTGTAGGATGCAGAGTTAGAATTTCATCTACACTTGTCTCATCAGTTACAGGTCTGAAGGCCATAGGGGAAGACATAAAAGGTGATATTACGAGATAAATCCGTGATTATAAAGACAAAAAGGAGTTGGGGTACTTGAAGGGTCCACGCGGAATGGACATAGATAAATTAAAGAATTGTCTAGTTGTACAAGCTATAGCACACCTTGTTACCAAGTTGAATGATCAAGAGCGATGGTCATAGGTAAATACTATGTGGTTACATGTGGTGTGTAAGATGTTAGAAGGGACAATATACAACATTACAGGCTATATTATAGAGCAAATAGTCGAAGAAGCGTGCACAGGAGGGAAGATCAGCTTTGGAATTGTCTCTACTATCACTGGTATTTATGGAGATCAGAGTACCAGATGGACCGAAGGAGAAAGTATGGGAATACCCCATGTAGAACAAGTCCCCCTAAAAGATTCAAAGAAATACCTATACAAGGGGGCCATAACTTGAGATGATGTAAAGCAAAGGGTGGAGAAGTGGTATGAGGCTCTTCGTGACATTGTGGAAAGAGTGGTGCATCCCAAAGGACTCAGGAAAAAATGTCTCGCGCCACTTCCCAGAGAATGATATTGCGAAGGATTTATTGTTTGGGAGTTGATGGGTGAGGAAATGGCAACTATGCACACTAGAAAGAAAATATCATGGTCGATGCACATGCACATGGATGAGCCGACTTTGATGTGTGCAAAGAGTCATGCATTTTGAGGCGACTAAAGAAGGCACCTCAAGCTAGACACATGACAGTAAAGCCTACTATCATGTCAGATGAGCAGTCAGCAATGCATTGGTAAAATTTTCCACCGAGGTGGCTAGAAGAAACATGGAAAACATTGCCATGATCAAAGCATTGCGTGAATATTTGAAGACAAAGGATGCAAAGAAAGCGCGTAGAACACGGAAAGGTACTTCACGTAGAAGAAGAATGAGGTGTTCATAAGCATCGCAGAGGAGATTGGGGAAAATGTAATCAAAGCAAGGCCACACTTAGAGGCCAACGCATGACATACATTTCCTTCAGTGATACACTATGTGGGAAAGTTGGTGGACTTGGTACTCGAAGATGAAACTTTGCGTATGCAAGCACCAGAATGCTTTAAACAAGATGTCGATCGAGAGAAAGCATCTGTGATGAGAAAAATTACATCTTATGAAGGGTTATTGCAAGCATTACAGGAAGTATTGAAGAAAGTAGACCAGGATTTAAATGTATGCACAGCTCCAAAGGTGCTTATCAACATCAAGACCCTCGAAGAGAATAACAAGGTCCAGAAAGTGATGAAAGATGAGACATTAGGTTGTGTAAAAGGTTTTCAATGGTTAAATAGAAGCACGAGGCCCTAACAAAGCACAAGAACCACACAAGACTTGGCTAGAAGAGCTTGGAAAGCTAATTACGCAAAAGATGGACCTTTTAGAAGGAAGAATGACATCAATGTCTAGTGTTGTGTTGGTTCTGCAAAATGAGAAGGGAGAAATTACGAGGGATGAGTTGGAATCCATTGTTGTGGACATCCCAGAAAAAGTAGAGCAAGCACTCACTGACTAATAGGTATTAGAGGCCGAAATAAAGGAGGAGTATCCAGAGTTGATACTGTAAATTGATACAGAGGAGGTTTCCTAATAACCTCATAAAGATTCTTTATTTATCCACATTCTTTCATTCTTATTCTTTCCATTCTTATATTCTTTCCTTCAAATTTTGGAGATACCCATTGTTGGGACGAAAATGAGATTAGTGTGGGGTAATGTTGATCAAATAATACTTGTCTAAGATCACACAAGAAGTCCATGCGGGATAGAATTCCCGGAACTAAGGCGTAGAAGGAAAGGAAGTACCCGCGTGTGGAAGGCAAGTTCAAATTTCCAGACTCACCTGATTTTGGGCATGAAGACCTTTTTTGAAGATGGCATGCGGAACACATCAATAATGTAGAGACGTGTGTGCCATGCATTTTCTATCTTTGGGGAAACGGTTGAAGTGTTTATGCATGGAGACAAGTTGAGAATAGAATTGACACTTCAGTTAACTGCAAGAGAACTATAGATAGCACACTTGCATGTGTGGCTATGATTGTAAACAGTGTGTGGCTATTAATAGCATGCGACCTATTTCTGGAATAGATAAGTGGTGAAGGGAAAGTCCCCACCCTATATATATGTGATGTTAGGTACATAGTAGAGAGAGAGCTGGATGTATGAATGTGTGAGATGTATGTATGTGTAACAAAGAATATACGCATATGACTAAATCACTGTATCAGTTCCATATGCACATTGGTATAGATTGAAAATACTATAAGGAGATTCTATATTTATTAATAGATGGAAGATATTGGCTGAATCTAAGTGTCATTTTGTGTGTAGTTGAGTAGTGCATGTTATTAATTCAATCATGATTATTGTTTAAGCTTGTTATTTCATAGATTTGAGGGTAACATGCATTATAGAATGATGGATTAGTTATGAATCTATATGTTTCTTCCTTCATCATGTTAACATACCATTACTGAGAAATCCTAAAGACGGACTGGTACCTTTGCGCGCTTCGGGTGAGTGCTCAGTCTAGGCTGAGTGATGTGCCAACGTGACTAGGGTGTTATCTGGTAAATTCTAGGCTACATCACCCGATAATGAAATCACCATTGATTTTGGAGAAAAAAATCTCACTTTTCCATATTTAAGTCAATTTAATTTTCCTTGAGCCTTGTCCAGTTAATACTTATTCAATCCTCATCTTTCCTTAGCTTTTCTCCTTTGTATCATGACACATTTCTTTGATCTACAACTTTTCTCCTTTCCTATTAGATTTTTAGTCATCCATACATTTTCTTTTCTTTGCGGCTCTTTTAATGTTTACTGATTTCCTTCTTGTCTGCTTACCTTCCCATCATTTTGTTCCATGTCCGTAACTCTATCCCTTTACCTACGGATTTTATCGTTCATAGTGGTTATCTTCCGTCATCAACGACTTTCTCGTTCTTCATGGCTTTTCCCTTTATGTGAGGCTTCCTCAAGACTTATTTACTCCCGTATTTTCACCTTTGAACTATTCATAGTTACACGAGACATTCCTTCGTATCCACATCCTTTATCTTCTTTTTCTTTGGAGACTTCATCCTTTTACTTGCGGACTTCACTAAGCTTTCGTGGCTTCTTATAGAGTTCTAAGGATTCCTAAAAACTTTGGTAGCTATTTCCTTATGTCTGAGGCTTGCACAAAAGTAGATTAAGCTCCTTAAAACTTATCCTTGACCATCATGAATCCTTTATGAGATGAAACTACTAATCAACATTCATCTTTTTAGCTTTCTCACTTTACCAATTAACCCTTTTGTCATTAATGCAACTTGACATCAATGAAAACACATATGACAATGACAAAGGTCTAACAATCTCCCCCTTTGTCATTGATGGAAACACCTCAACACTTCAATACCATAGAAACATACACCCTTTTGATGGAAAAATAATACTTGCATACCCTGGTTTTTGTATACATGGTTTCTAAAAACACTTTGTAGCTCTCCCTTGGAAGATTTCTATTTTTAGATTCTCTCCCCCTTTGACAATAATGACAAAGGGCCATCTATGCCGCATGATGATGAAAATGCAAGTAAGATGGATAATACATGTTCTTACCTCAAGAAACTCCCCTAGCAAAAAATTCTTATGATCCTTATCGGTTGGTATGCTTGAGTCAACGCTCCGCCCGAGTGATGCATACTTTGATAAAATATAGCTAGCAGACTAGCTCCCCTTGTCATAAATATTGTTGGAACTCATATTACTAGAGAATTCCCCCTCACTTTATCTAAACAATTTCTAGTTGTTGGTGGGATCAGGATTGACCCCCAATTCATTCCTTAAATTCTCAAAAGTATCTTTTAAGCGGTGGCTTGGTCATAATGTCTGTAATTTCTTATTTTTTCTCACATATTCTAGACTAATTTTCTTTTCATTCACTTGTTCCCTAAATAAATGATATCTAATTGGAATATGTTTTGTCTTTGAGTGGAATACGGGGTTCTTAAAGACACTTATTGCACTTGTGCTATCACAAAATAAGGGAATTGGACTATCAGATTTTACCTTGTAATATTCTAAGGTCTGCTTCATCCATAGAACCTGAGTGTAGCACATTGTGGAAGCTATATACTCTACTTCACATGTTGAGAGTGTCATTGATGATTTCTTATTTCTCAACTAAAAGACACATAATTTACAACAAAGAATGCTCCACCACTTATACTCTTTATTTCATCAACACTTCCCACCCAATCAACATCCGTATATATTTTTATGTTGAAGTCATTGCTCTTGGGGTACCACAGTCCATAATCAAGTGTTCCCATGAGATATATTAGAATTCTCTTTACTGATTTGAGGTGTGTTTCCCTTGGTTCTTCTTGGAATCTTCCAACTAGGCCCACCGACTACATGATATCTGGTATAAATGTCATGGAGAAGAGTAGACTTCCTATCATGGATCTATATAGCTTTTTGTCTACTTTTGGTGAGTAGTCCACTTTGCTCGGCTTGCATACCACTTCCATTGGTGTTCTTATAGGTCTAAAATATTCCATCATGAATCTTTTTCTGTAATTATTTGATATACTTTGTTTGGGATATGAAGTTACCTTAATCGACTAATTGATTTGTAAGCCCAAAAAGAATGAGAGGTCTCCAGCATTTCCATTTCAAATTCTTCTTTCATCATATCAGAAAATTCATAAGTCATTCTATCATGATCTCCTCCAAAAATGATATCATCCACATACACAATGAATATGAGAAGATGTTCTCCTTCTTCCTTTATGTAGAGATTATTATCAACAACACCTTTTCTAAAACCTTACTCAATGAGGTATGAATCTAATCTATTGTACCAAGCTTTAGGAGCTTGTTTCAGATCCATACAATGTTTTTTTCAACTTGCACATAGTATTTATCTTGATTAGTGAAAATCCACAGGTTTTCACTATATATCTCTTCATTCAGAAAACCATTAAGGAAGGCTGATTTCACATCCATCCGAAACACTCGATTTTCTTGTAAGTCGCATAATCCGAAAAAATTCTTATTGCTTCCATCCTTTCCACTGGTGCAAATGTTTCATCAAATTCAATTCCTTCCATTTGTGCATATTATTTTTACACATGTATATCCTTATTTCTCAAGTACTTCTCCTTTTTAATTCAACTTATTTCTGAAAACCCACTTTGTCCCAATTACATTTTTTATCCTTTGGTCTTGGCATGAGCTCCCAAGTTTCATTATTTTCTATCTAATCCAATTTTTTATTCATTGCATCCACCCAATGCTGATCTTTGCTTGATCCCGTAATGTTCTTGGGTTCTATCACCGACATGAGTGTTATATATTCATGTTTTTATGGATCCTCTTAGTCTTATTATTGTGATAATGTCTCCCTTTTCTGTCTCCAATGATATTATTTTATGGATGATCCCTCTTTACTTGTCTTGAGGGTGTATTACCTGTCTGGTGTTTCTTCCTCTTCATCTAATTATTCTTCACACGAAATTTCCATTTTTTCATCCTCTACTTGTTCTTCATGATCATTACAGTGTTGAGTACTGGAATTGGAATTCTCATCCACCTTCACATTTTTACTTTCTACAATATTCTAAAACATTTTATTGCACCTTTAAGCCACATGATCATCGAGTAGCTAAGAAATATCCCTTCATCACATCTTGAGTTGAATTTTCCCAAATTATCTTCATCACTTTTGATGTAGCACTTACTTCAAAAACTCTTATGTGTTTCACATTTACAAGCCTATTTTCCACAATTCATATGGTGTTTTATCATTGTTTACTCTCAATTGAGATCTATTTAAAATGTACACCATTGTATATACCACTTCACTCCAATATCTATCTGGTAGTTTAGATTCATTCAACATGGTTCTTGCCATTTCTTGCATAGTCATGTTCTTCCTTTCAACAACTCCATTTTGTTGAGGTGTTCTGGTGGCTAAGAATTGTCTTCTAATTCCATTTTCTTCACAAAATTCATCAAACTCATTAGACCATAATTCTCTGCCTTTATCTAATCTTAAGCATTTGATATTTTTGTTCTTCTCATTCTCCACCAGTGCCTTGAATTTATTGAATCTGTCTAAGGCTTCGAATTTTCTTTAAACATGCTACCCATGTCATTTTGGTGTAATCATCTATCAGTAACATGAAATACACCTCACCTTGTATACTTTCAATTCTGGTAGGTGTATGCGAATAGTGATGCGTACATAAGAGAAAAATAGATAAGGTAAGGGTCAGGAGGAATACTGTAAATGAAGGTGGAAGGTAGAGTGCATGCGTTTTGATTTCTTGATCCAAGCGGTGATTGCTAGAACTTCCTTTTTACTAGGAGGAACTACTGCGAATATAAAACAAAACCAAAAATGGAATATTAAACAATATATGTCATTGGACTGCCATCGTATGTTAGATCGAGAAGTGTGATACTTCCTAGATGGATGTCAATCCATTTTTAAAAAAACTTAATGAAAGAAATGATGTAAACCAATAATGTCCTATTGTAGTTGATATGATTTAGGTGTCTCATTCAAGTACAATAAACAAATTAATCTAATAGGCTAGGTTATGATTAGATCGGAAGTTAGATAGGAAAATAAGTTGGTAGGGACAGTCGGGTCAAGATTTTTGTGATTTAGTTTATTTAGGTAAATTTAATGGGGTTGTTGTTATAAGAAGGTTTACTAGATAAAGAGATCAACGTCAATCTAGTATGACCGATGTCGATTGAGGATAGATCGATAGTGGTTTAGGTTAGCTGGTGTTGGTAGGGTAGAGATGATAGAAACTTGATGAAATTTGGTTTTGGTGAGTCTCTGTGATTACATAGAGAATGGTGAGGTTGATGAAGGTGTTGGGAATACTCGAGAGAGATACGGAGGTGGGTATGGAAGGTTGGGGGTTATATCTAGTTAGGAAAAGGAATTGGAAGGAAGGTGAGAGATAATGGGATGCAAGGAAAACTATAACTCTCAAACAAAAATAGAGAAACTAATCTAAATAAATATAGAAAGGCACGTATCCAAATGTACTTACTTGTACTTGAATGAGACCTGGTGGTTAGGTGGAGGTGATGATTGATCCATGGAACTAATGGTCATTTCCATGGCCATGCTTCCTAGAACATTACTTGTGAATGCTTACCCTTTAGATGAGTGCTTAGTTATTGGTTTTGGATGTCTAAATGTGTAGGAATGCTGCAGTGCGTGCTTGCATGCAGATATCTCTTCTCTAAAAACTTGAATGATTCTTCCAACATCTTAAAAAAGGTTACCAAAGTGGATATATGGTAACCGATGAAGGTTTAGGGTGTGGTTCGGTTTCGGTTTTAGGTTGATTAACGTCGGTTCAAATGGGAAATCCTAGGTTTTCTAAAATGACAGATCTTGGCAATATTTTTGGTCACTCTATCCATTTTTATGGATAAAAATGGAATGTTGCTTTAGATATGTAGGCATGTAGTTAGAGGAAGAATAGGCATGTGATTTTAGGGTTGAACTAAGTCTTAGTTTGTTATGGTAAGTAAGACTAAGTCCTAGTTAGTTATGGTAAGTAGATATTGAGTCCTAGTTAAAAAGGAAACATGCTAAGAATAGGTTTATGTTGAGGTGTCTAGATGATGTGGTGGGGTGAGGTGTCTAGGTGAGGTGGAAATTAGCTTAATCAAGGTGATTAAATAATCAATATTGTGAGAATGGGCATGAATTTAATGTAGGTAATTAAATTAATATACATGTGGGGTAAAGGGGAGTGTTACCCATTTTTGATGTCTATAGTAGGACAACAAGAGATCTATATGACTCAAATCCATAGGTATTGTTGAGAGTATTCCTTCAACTTGAATGATCTTCTTGTTTTTTTACCATGCAAGCATGATTTGCAAAGAGTATGTGTTAGTTTCACAATTTTTGGCATATGTTTCACATTCCCTTTAGCAATTAGTTTTGCCATATTCTCAAAGCTCATGTTTCCAAGCCTCATATGCCACACCCAACCTGTAATAAAACTTACTTGTGAAGAATTTTTCATTATGTATTTCATTTAGCACATACATGTTATTCTTTGTACTTTTGGATTTTGCAACTTTATTTCCTATTTTTCCATTGATGATATCACAACCTTTGTCATGGAAGATCAGATTATATCCCCTTTTGCACATTTGACTCACACTTAACAGATTGTGCTTGAGGCCTTCAATGTATAGAACATTTTTGTGATAATCTTCTATTATCTAGACTCGGAGTTCCTTTTCCAACTATATTTTTGAATTATTATCACCAAATCTCACAACACCCGATGCATTGTTTGACAATGAAATAAATTTTCTTTTGTCACTTATCATATGGCTATAGAATCCAATATCTAGATACCTTTTGGTATGAAAATCTATCGGGAGGGTAGATCTATGGATAGACAAGCCAACAGTGTACAGGGCATAGCCCCTCTTTGAGACAACAAAGTGAAACTAGTTTATTACTATCCTACCAACAAGAATCTATGCAAGTCATATAGTATTCTTCCTTTGGGGGTTTGGGATCTCATCCCAGTAGGGATATTTCTGACTGTGAATAGAATGGAATGAAGGGAAGGATGGAGATAGGATAGATCTGAAGGGAGAAAAGAAATGAATTCCAAAGCAGAAAGGTCAGAGGGTTTATGTTTTGGGATTGGTAGTAAATGGAGCCAAACCTACTTGCATAAATGAACAAAGCAATACTGATGAGAAAATGACAAAAAAGTAGAGATAGATCTAACAGAATAAACACACAGATCTGACATAAGAAAGGTCTGATGCATATAACACATGTATTCAACACAAAGTCTCAATATTTGTATTAATGTTTTCTTTTGTTACAAAAAGTACAAAGCCTTTTCTTCTCACTTCTATTTTTCATCTAAAAAATGTCCACCACCTGAATACAACAAGTATTCAAGTATATATAGAAGGAGAAGGAGAAAGAAGGAAAAAGGAACCAACAACTATTTACAAAATATCTACAAAAATATCTAAAAGTCAACTGTTGACTTTGGGGCAACTTGGTGGATGACAACATCCCATGGTGCAACATGGATGATGTCATCATTTATGCCAACATACTTTTAAATATTTTACAAAAATGAGAAGAAAACCAAGAGGAGGAAAGCTATTCGTCATCGTCCATGATTTGAAAAGGAGTTTCTGCTTCTACTCAGGAGAGGAAATGTGAAATTGGGCCCGGTACTCCATGAATTTGATAATCATTGGTTGAAGTTGATCCTGAGCGGGACCCTTGGTGTGATCACCGATGACCTCACAAGTATCCCGTTCATATATGAGATCTCTCGGGAGTTTGAATTATTCATTACCTACCTCCATCAGGTATTCAACAAAATCACGGCAGGCCAGAAGGTTGTTGATAGATTTAGCATCAAAAGTGGCTTCTAGCCCTAAACCTTGTGAGACGATCTCTTTGAAGAGCCAAATGGTATAAATCTACCTTCCTCAGAGTGTAATGTGTGAGTAACCCACGAAGACATTCTCAAGATGATTTGTTCCATTTGATGCATGGCCTCTAGAGCTTCTTCCTTGACTTTTTCTATCTTCTCCGAGACAAATTCCATCTAGTCAACCCGATAATCCAAAATAGAAAGGACTTTGTTGGGTGCTCTTGGGTGATCGAAGACGCTTTGAATTTTACTAAGTCATTATCGATTGGGAAGTTGAGCATCTTTGGAATGTCTCATGTTGTAATCTAGCATGGTCCAACTCTTCAGAGATAGGTCCTGTAATCACCTGGAGTTCCTTATTAGCTTGATCAATATTTTGATATAGCTAGTGAACTTCGTTATCACCTCCTCACTATCTTTGAGGATTTGGTCTCTCCAGGTGGATACTACCATACCTTGTTCACCAATCTTGGTGTACTCATTTATTTTCTCTAACTAAGGGCCTCGGGAGTTTCGATGGTGGTAGTTCATTTCTGCGGGGCTTGGGAGATGTGCTTTGCCCATTTTCTGAGGCCTTGAGAAGATGTTTGTTCTGTTCTTTGAAAGTATTCTCTTATCTTCCTTTGCTTCTGAAGCTTTTTACAAAGGGCATCACAATGACCAAATATGGCCTCTCCTTGTAGGTATTTTTAATAATTTATTTCTCTCGAGGACATTCCCATTGTGACTTGTATGTCACTGTATAATCTATAGGAGATAGATCCTTTTTATCCTTTATGGGATCAGGGTACGTGATCTACATTACTCTTTCACCTGACGCACTCTAAGAAAATTGGGTTATTGGTTTTTGCTTCTTAGCTCCTTTTGTTGGGATGATGGAGAAGTCCATAGGTGTAATGGGGACTTTCCTCTTGTGTTGATCAGGTGTTGGGAGATCCATGTTGGACTTAAGGGAGTGGGACCAGAGGGAGAAGAGGGAACGGAGGTGGAAGAAGGAGCAGCTGCAGTGGATGAGGGGAAATGCGTCGAGACACTTGGTGGCGGCATTGAGAGAGAAGCCAAAAAGTGCTCATGGGGGAGGAGACACTAGGAGAGGAAACCATAGGGGTGGAAGGGATCTGAGAGATGAGAGAAGAAATGTTGGGGGACAGCTCGGTGAGGGAAGAGAAGATGGAGGAAGAGGAAGGGGGAACAGTAGAAGATGGGGAGAAGACACAACCAAAGGAATGGTTGGTTGAGTGACATGAGGAGGGGAAGGAGGAGTGGGAGATAGGGACGGTGGGAACTTTAGTGGTTACAGCAGTGGAAACATCCTGAGTGGGTGTGCCCATTGGAACGGTTACCACTTCTTCTTCTTGGGGAGACCAAGCTTACTACCTATTCTGAGCGGTGGGGAAGGAGGGCTCATGAGTTTCTTCTTGAGAAGTGCTTGATTCTCCCTCTTTGTCTTTCCCTTTTCCCTTTGGAAAATGCTTTGGCTTGGTAGGTGCATTACCAAAGGGAGATGTGGTGAAGTCTACCCCAAGGTAGATGAGGCCATTCTTCCTGCACCAATGCTCTGTGCACTCTGCAAAGTGCCTTTAACTCTCTCCTCAATAGTCTAAGGTGATTTTGTTCTATCTATTTTAGAAAATGGCCAGTTATCCCCATCCGTATCTAGATAGACCTGATCAACTTCTTGATCGGTCGCTTGGAAACCTTTCGGGACAATGGCCACACCATATTGGATGATCTCTACCAGGCAAGTGGGAGTGATCCTTTCTTCTAAGCTCAACCTCATGATAAAGATCGATATAGATATCCTCGATCTGTGGGACGTGGATTGGATCGAGCTTTTCCCTTGGATGGTAGTTGCGAGGATCAAAGTTTGGCCTTGCCTGGAAGTTGTGTTTCAAGTTGAACAACTCTAGCTCAAACATTTCCCGGGCTTTGGTATGAGAAGTGCAGGTGTACCTGCCCACTGTGAGGGGGAATGGAGTTCCACCCTTCTTTCTTTTTAGGCACTTCTCGTGATATGTGATGAGCTGTTTGGACAAGCTCCAATAGGATCAACTTTGGTCCTGCATATCTCGGTAACTTGGTGGGCTCCCCAAAAGTTGGTGGCTCTGAGATAAGTGAAAGTGGGGAATTGCGTAAATAACACTCCCCACTTCTCTGTGGTAGTAACCACGCTCTTGGTTCGACCATGAGTCATATTGGGCCTCAAGAGGTAGATGATGCCATAGAAGAAGGCATCGTTGATTTTGAATTGAACAAAGAAATGTTGTTTTCCAGTCTCAACTCTAGATAATATTCATATATTTTTACTTGGGGCCATACCCTGCATCGACTTAGTGTTGGGTAGTCTCTTTCGGAGGTAGCAATGTATACCACGTAGGAGTTCATGTAGAATCTCCCAGTTGTTGAGAGTTGTTGAAGTTGCTTGGAGATAGTGTTGTTGATGATCTCCGCCCATTCAAAATGTTGATCGGGAACATTTTTTCTCATTGTTTCCAGGTATCGAGCATCCATTTGTGGAAGTAATGGGCATCAGGAAGCCCAAACACCCTACTTAGGAAGGTGATGGTGTCACTCAGCTCTTCTGAGAAGTCGCTGCGATGAATAACTTGCAGCCACCTGGTTATTACCTTCTTGTTCTTCAGATATACTTCATTCATTAACTACATGCATTTGTCCTCATTTTCATCCCATGCCTTTATGCAGTCTTCTTGGCTTATTGCCACAAAATGCCGGTGGTGGGGATACCCAACATGATTTCAAAGTGTCGGGTAGTGAGGTTGATTATTACCTCACCCTTCTCATTCTCGACACACCTTGTGTCCTTATTGTAGCAACGGGCCACCACCATCATGAATTCATTGTTCACCGTGCACTCACGGGGATTCCTACAGTGAAATGTAAACCACTGCTGACCAATTTGTCCATCCATGGATTACTGTGACCTTCTTAGTTCTGGCCTAGAAGTCCTCCATATCAATGTGACCAAGTTCCGAATCCCTGATGTCCAAGTCACACTCTGCGAGGGACTTGGGCATCCTGATCCTTTGGTATTTGTACTTCATTTCTTCCTCTGTGAGTTTGGCCTTACCCTTAGACTTGGTTGGCCTCTTACTTGATGAAGACATGTGTGAATCGAGTTCAATTTGTTGATCGGGAATATATAAGACGGAAGGAACGATGTGGGGTCCATGAACTTGATGAAAAGAGACACACGAGGATGACAGGAGCGCTGGAAAATGCAGAGGAATAAAAAATTTCCACATTTTTTAGTCGTGAAAATGACAGGTCGGATGCCTATTTATAGCAAAAGGTGCAATAAATGTGCCACCAACTTTTTCAAAGGCGCACCAAAATAGATGACAACATGAAAATATTTACGCCATTGGTGTGGATTCGGGACTGTCGACATTACCTTTTCAGCACTTTGGTGCATCGTTCAGGGGCGCAACATTTATAATGTCGACAAGATGGCGCATGTGCCTTGGCGCATGTGAGAAGGGACACATCATGGGAAGGCGCAACATTTGGAATGTCGACACTCCAAAGGATGCACCAAAGGAATAGAAGGGGGCACAAATTCATTTGATGTTGCATGAATAAAAATTGTGCCCAACCAAAAAGAACCAAATGACTAAGTTTGAAAAACTAGGTTCTTTAGGAAAGGATTTTATGCCATTCGAATGCTAAGGGACCTTGACGGGGAACCAAAACAAAATTTTGGTATGGTTACCTATAAAATTTCCCTCGTCAATTTTACAGGATAACAGCTGGCTCTTTCTGGGGACTATCTTTGAGCGAAGCTTAAGGGTAGAGAATCCCAGATCAACATGTGCCTATCCATTGGGTTACAGAGTCAAAAACAAGGGCAATGAAAAAGGAAAACACAACCAACAAAAGAAAACACACGACAAAAACAAACACACAACTTTAAATAAAATTTACAAAGAAGAGAGAAAGCTCTACTTCCTGAATATTTTGAGATGTTGCCCACTATAGGGAAGCGGGAGCTCAATTCCGTCTAGATACGAGAGATAGAAGCTATTCTCTCCATTGAGATTTTTGATCTTGAAAGGCCCTCTCTAAAGAGAGTCAAATTTTCCATGCATGCCCTTTGGCTCTCTTCGCTTGTCCCATAAAAGGATGAGATCTCCCACCTAGAAATCCCTCTGCTTAGCCTTTTTATCGAACAGTCTCTTGACTTGATTGATGTTCGGTGATCTTGTCGACCACCCTTACTCTCTTTTCTTCAAGTTACATTAGATACATGATCTTCTTTTTCAAGAGAGTTGGAAAGTCTCATCTTGATCACTCATGCCCATCGCAAAGGCAGGAAGTTCCATAGAAATGGGGAGCTTAGCGTCGATTCCATATAATACTTGAAAAGGTGACATACCGAGAGACCTCTTCGGAGTGATACGGTCTGCCCACAAAGCATCATACAATGACTTGTGCTAGACCATTGATTCATCAACTAGCTTCCGTATGATGGTCACTAAGTTCTTATTGTTGGATTCTACCTGACCATTTCCCAGGGGTAATAATCGAGGCATGGGCCAAGGTTATCCCATATTCATAGCAAAAACCAATAACTTCCCGTGAGGAGAAGTTGGAAGCATTATCAGCAATGATCTTGTGTGGGATGCCAAATCTTACACGATGATATTTTCTTTGATGAAGTTGCAAACAATTTCAGAGGTGGCATTCTTAACAGGTATGGCCTCCACCCATTTGGTGAAGTAATCTATTGCTGTTAGGACATAACTATGTCTGGCACTTGATTGGGGATATAAGGCTCTAATGAAATCGATTCCCCATTGCCAGAATGGTTCATCAATAATGACGGGCCTGAGGGGAAAAGCAACCAATTTTGGTTTGCCAACAAAGCTGTTGTTGTGAGCTCACATTTTACTACCTAGTGTGGCCGTATCCTTAAATAGCGTCAGCCAATAGTACATGGCCCAGATGATTTTATGTGTTGTCACAGATGAGGAGAAGTGACCGCCGCAGGCTGAGTTATGAAAACTTTCAAGAAATTTGATCTGTTTTGGTTTGTCAACACATCGCAAGAAGATGCCATCAATACCACGTTTGTATAAACTGTCATCCCATATGACTTATTTGGCTGCCCTGAGCTTTATAGTATGCTTCTCCTATAAAGTTAGATGGGATGGGCACTCACTGTAAGTGAGAAAGAAAGTGATATCAGAATACCATTCGTCGCTAGTCGCAACGAATAGAACCATTGGTAAAGAAACAACTTTCTCTAGCTGGCCTTGCATTCCATCAAAGCAATCATCTTTTTCTTTAGGGACCTCTAAATCTTTGTTTTCAACCATAAGCTGACATAGGTCCTTGCCTCTTACCAGCTTGGTTGGTTTTATGTCTAGATCATACTCTTGGACCTTTGTGATCCAATTCCCTCCTAAGCTTCCTAACTCTTGTTGAGTTAAGATTGACTTGACTGCCGTGTCAGGAACCAACACTATTATATGAGAGTTTAGGATGTAATCTTTGGAAGTTTTGACTACTTTGACAACGGTGAAGGCATAATTTTCTAACTGAGACATCTTCAATTCATGAGGCTTGAGAGGAGAGCTCATGAATGTGATTGGAGATTCAACATCCTCAGAGTTCTTTTGCATTAAGATGGTTGATACAATATGCTCAGATGCATAACTGTACATGATAAAATCCTAGAGAAGTCGGGACATACCGGACTGGGTGCATGGGTGACAGAGGCTTTTATATCCTCAAATGACACCTTTCCTTCATCGCTCCACTGGAAATTTTGTGACCCTTTCATCATATTTGATATGTGGCGAGTCTTTTCAGTAAAGTCAGGAACAAAGCGTCTGAGAAAATTCACTTTTCGAAGAAGGAGTGAACACTGGTCTTGCTTGTGGGTAAGGTAAGGCTCTGAATAGCCTTAACCCTTTTGACATCTATCTTTGTCCCTTCCTTGTTGACAACGTGTCCCAGCAACTTTCCTTCAGTGACCCGAAAATAGACTTTTTGGATTTAGGGAGATCCCATGTTCTCGGCATCTAATCAATACTTGCTCCAAATGATCACAATGATCACTTCAGTTGTTTAGAGAACACAGTTAAGTCATCTAAATAAACTATGATGACCTTTCCCATCATACCTTTGAATGTGAAGTCCATTGCTCACTGAAAGGTGGCACCGGCGTTGGTCAAGCCAAAAGGCATCCTGTTGTAGGAAAATGTGCCCCTGGGAGTAGTGAATGTTGTTTGAATCGGTCTTGGGCGAGACCTCAATTTGATTATAGCTTTGAGAAGCCATCACGAAGCATGGATAGCATCTTATGAACCAGATTCTACTTGCAGGACTTGATCCATTATGGGCAGTGGGTAGTTGTCCTTTAAGGACACCTGATTTAGGTTGCGAAAATCTATGCAGATGCGTATCTCACCATTCTTCTTTCGTCTTAGGACGATGATTTTGCGAATCCTGTAATGTGATGGATAGGAAAGATGATTCTCGCATCCAACATCTTCTGTATTTCTTACTGGATGGTACCGAGATCTTGGGATTATAGTGCCTCTATTTCTGGTGAAAGGGTTTGACATCTTCTTTCAACGGGATGTCATGTTGAACGTCCTTCACTTGAAAGACTTTAGATCGGCATAAGACCATGCCAATACATCCATATATTTCTTCAACAATTTGACAAACTTTTGCTTTTCTTCGGGTGTACAACATTTCCGATGTTCACAAACTGTGGATTTCCATAGTAGCCAAGTTACTAGTTCGAGTTTTTGGAGAGGAGTTAGGGTTATCTTGTCGCTTTTTCTTGACAAAACGATCATGTTTGTCAAACAATCATTCCAAGAACTAAACCTTTTGGAATTTTATTTCCTTTGAGTTGACATATGCCATCACCTCCTTTTGATTTGTTTGCTTGATCAATAATAGATTCACGGCATGCAGAAGTAAATCCTTCAAAATGAAGCTCACTGAAATTTTTGCTTTCTCTAGAAAGGCAATAAGCTAATTGTCATTGTTGAATACCTGCCAGTGTTGAGAATTGTTTGCGGCATTCTTGGGTGGAAGACTACCTCAATGGTATATGTGTCCATTTTCGGACCGTGGGTGGGGAGCATGAGAGATGTTGAGATGGCAATGAATTGGCCATGTCATTCGAGCTCTTGGAATGGCCTTTATTGAAAAAGCGTCAACTCCTCAATGTTGTCCCATACCATGTTTTGGTAGTGCTGATCCTTTCATTCTTTGCTTGATATATTCTTTTCACTTGATTAACGATCACTCAAAGATCGCCATGTACTTTTAGGTTCTTGATTCCCTTTCTTTTGTATCTTGCATGCCAAGAAGTAGGGATTCATACTCAGCGGTGTTATTTGTATTGAAAAACTACAACTTGAAAGAGAGAGGAAAAATATCCTCTTCAGGGGATATTAGCACAGCTCCAGCACTGCATCCGCTAGTTACACAACCGCCATCAAACTGTAGCAGTTCCATATCTTGTTAAGGTCCTCCTCTGGATGAGAACATCCATTTTATCGGCTCGGTGGATAAGAAGTAATTCCCCATCCCTGATGATTCGAAGAGAATTTGGGCTTTGGGGTCGTCAAAATTGGTGACCAAGTACTTCTTTTGTGATTCAGGCTCCAAAGTTTGCATTACACCTTTGACAGGATTCTTGGCCTTGGACCAATCCATATGAATCTCCACCAACTTCTCACTAAAAGCTCCTTCCTAGTAGAATTCCATATGCTTTCTTTGGGATATAAGCAACGAGGATGGTCATTTTTACTCTTTTTTATGGGAATGCTACTGTAAAGGTGAATGTGCAACTTTGATCTGACCAATCAATGGAACCTGTTTGGTTTCCATGGAGTAACATCTGCCAAAAGGCTTAGTAAGAGTGAGGCCCAAAGCATGGGTGACCTTTACCGGCATGACATTATCGAAAGCCCCATAATCAATTATGCAGTTGCTTAGTTTGTGACCATTGATTAGGAGGGAGAGATAAAAAGGTTCAATTTTTCTTGATGTGGAAGTCGAGGCAACATTTATGCGAGATGCAAGAGGAGTGGAAAGGATTCCTTTCGGGGAGGCATGAGAGGTTACAGCAGCTTGGCTTTGGATATATTCGGTCAATCTTACAAGCTGCTCAGGGTTAGACTGAAGATATTAGCCTCAGACATTTGAATCTTGGTCTTTTTAGCGTGATCGATTATGTCGAATGTGACCAAGGGTTGTGTTGATGAAGGAATGAGTCCCTCACTTTGCAGATGGTAGGGTGGGATTATTGGTCTTTATGTGAAATAGGAGGGTGATTTTGGAGGAGAGATGGGGGGAAAATATTTCTTCGTAAAAGACTTAATAGGAGGTTGAGCAGGAAGAGGATTACCTCTTTTAGCAATGGTTGGAGGCGTGTTTGACACTGACCTTCTCTTTTTGTATCCTGGCAACAACTTCTAATTCTTTTCCTTGAGAGCGGGTGAAAACAGCATATGATTGTCCACTTGCATACCCTTGAGTGCCCTCTTCTTCATCAGATTCCTCATCTTCAAATTCCATATACCCGATTGTAGAGTCATCAGTCGGCTCACCGACATCTTGATCATCTTCGCCTTGTGATGAAGGTTCTTCATAATTTTGCTCCTCTTCTTGATCTCGACTAGGTCATTGATTGGAGAAGGGCCTCAAGTGCCAACCGTGGAGTAGTTGTAGGCAAATGCGGCCTTTGTGGGGTGTTGTTGGAAGTGAAATTTCTCGTGGGATATCCCGGTATGAAGTGTTAGGAGAATCTTGAGCTAATTGCTTTTTTAATGTGAGAAAGTCATTTGCCATCTTCTAAAATGTCGGATCTGATGAAGTGGCTTGAGAAGGAGTTGAAGCTTTGGGATTGGATGGACTCTCATTTTAACTACGTCGGATATAAGTAGATTATCCTCTATCCGAATGGCAGAACTTGAGCAAGAACCAGGGTGGTGATTTGTTCTTGTAAGAGTAAGAAACTTACTCTTGAGCTCATGGCGTTCACAAAGAAACACTTCTGATTTTCTGGTGTTGGCAGCATGGCAGGTGGCACATGGTTAATTAGTGAATTGAAATGAGTGATAAAATCACACATGGTTTCATTGACTTCCTTCTTCAGGTGAGTGATCTTTGACAGTAACGCAAATGCATCTTCTGAAGGCTTATACCTGTCTTCAAATGCAGTTCGTAATGTGGCCCAATTGGTGATAGATCCGGCTGGCAAATGTTGGAACCATTCTGCTGCAAGTCCTTACAAGGTCTCTAGAAAGAGGCGTACCAACACATCTTCATGGGTCACATCCAGGATGTTGCATGACATAATGAATGTGGATATATGTGAATCCATACTTTGATTTCCACTCCCATCAAATCTTGGGAAATTCTTTCGGTTTCCATGAGGGAGTGCGTGAATAGGATGTGGCAATACAAGAGGGCCCATAACATTTCCCCATGGTACTACCATTTGAAAAGTCGGAAAGAGGACACGAGACATAAGCACGCTCCATTGAGGCGAGCGAGGGCGCAAAGGGATGAGAAGGCTCTTTGTGAAAATCAGATCTTTCATGGAGGTGTGGCACTTCTGGCTAACCGATCAGCTGAACTCAACAATGGAAAGCGTGTTGGTGTAATACTAAAGTTGTGCCTTTGAAGTAGATCAAAAATAGGATCAACTTCTCCACGAGCCCTCCTGTTACGAGTAAATGGCTCACCCGCCATATCTCTCGGATCTGTGATGTTTTTAGAGCAGATTTTAAAACTCTTTTTGGTTGTACTTACTAATTTTCTGATTTTTCTGACAAAAATCAGCAGCATGTACTTTTCTAAATATTTAATTTTATCCCTCTTTTGAAAACCGATTTGGGTTTAATGACAAAGATCAATGAGGATAAAATGATGGTTAACTTAGTAAGCTGATTTTCAGATCTTAGAGTTGACTTTTTGCAAGGGTTTGAAATTATTTGTAAAACTGTCAAAATCTCAGATCTACGGAAATATACGGGTTTTTATAAAAACTCAGTGAACTAAAGATCTCTAACTAGCCCAGATCTATGGATCTCTGAAGAAAATTTTCAGTTTGGATCACTTTTGCAAAAATTGGATTTTAAGCAAAAGTTAAGATTTGCAAACAGGTAGTGATTTTTGTAGTTTTATCAATTTTCTTAGTTACCTTAGCAACCTTAAAAGTTGTTAGTGTCTTTTAACTAACACAACACTCACATAGATCTGGTTCGATCCCCAGTAGAGTCGCCAAAAACTATTGGTCCAAAATATGTCGGGAGGGCAGATCTATGGATAAACGAGCCAACAGTGTGTATGGCATAGCCCCTCTTTGAGACAACAAAGCGAAACTGGTTTATTGCTATTCTACCAGTAGGAATCTGCAAGTCCTATAGTATTCTGCCTTCAGGGGTTTGGGATCTCATCCCAGTAGGGTATTTCGACGTGAATAGAAAGGAATGAAGGGAAGGATGGAGATAGGATAGATCCGAAGGGGAGAAAGAAATGAATTCCAAAGCAGAAAGGTCAGAGGGTTTATGTTTTGGGATTGGTAGTAAACAGAGCCAAACCTACTTGCATAAACGAACAAAGCAATACTGATGAGCAAATGACAAAAAAGTAGAGATAGATCTAATAGAATAAACACAAATCGACATAAGAAAGGTCGATGCATATAACACATGTATTCAACACGAAGTCTCAATATTTGTATTAATTTTTCTTGTTTATAAAATTACAAAGCCTTTTCTTCTTACTTCTATTTTTATCTAAAAAATGTCCACCCCCTGAATACAACAAGTATCCAAGTATATATAGAAGGAGAAGGAGAAAGAAGGCAAAAAGGAACAACAACTATTTACAAAATATCTACAAAAATATCTAAAAGTCAACTATTGACTTTGGGGCAACTTGGTGGATGACAACATCCCATAGTGCAACATGGATGATGTCATCATTTGTGCCAACATACTTTTAAATACTTTACAAAAATGGGAAGAAAGACAAGAGGAGGAAGGCTATTCGTCATCGTCCCGCGGATGGAAAGGAGTATCATGCTTCTGCTCGGGAGAGGAAATGTGAAATTGAGCCCGGTACTCCATGAATTTGCTAATCATCGGTTGAAGTTGATCCTAAGCAGGACCCTTGGTGTGATCTTCGATGACCTCGCAAGTCTCTCATTCATCTCTGAGATTCTCTGGGAGTTTGAAGTATTCATTACCTGCCTCCATCAGCTAACCCATAAAGTCGCGGCAAGCCAGAAGGTTTTTGATAGATTATGCGTCAAAAGTGGCTTCTGACCCTAACCCTTGCAAGACGATCTCTTTAAAGAGCCGAATTGTGTCTTTTTCCTTCCTCAAGGCATATGATGGGGTGAGCAAGCCCAGAGACATCCTTAGGATGATTTGTTCCATTTGATGCAGTGCATCCAAGGCTTCCTCCTTGATTTTATCAATCTTCTCCAAGACGAATTCCATCTGATCAACCCGATAGTCCAAAGTAGCTAGGACTTTGTTGGGTGCTCTTGGGTGATCGAAGACGCCAAATTTTACTAATTCACTTGGGAAGTCAGAGCATCTTCTAGAATGTCTCATGTTATAACTGGCATGGTCCAACTCTTCGGAGATAGGCGCTATGATCGCACAGAGTTCCTTATTAGCCGATCAATATTTTGATAAAGCTCTGTGAACTTTGTTATCACCTCCTCACTTTGTATTTGAGGATTTAGTCTCTCTGGTGGACACTTTGATGCCTTGTTCACTAATCTTGGCATACTCATTTATTTTCTCTGGACTAAGGGCCTTAGGAGTTTGGTGGCAGTGTAGGAGGTGCTTGCCCATTTTCTGCAAGGCTTGGAGAATATATTTGTTCAATTCTTTTAGTATCCTCTTCTTTTCCTTTGCTTCTTAAAGCTTCTTGCAAAGGGAATCCACTCCAAATAAGGCCTCTCCTTGTAGGATCTCTCGAGGACATTCCCATTTGTCACATGTGTCACTTTGTATAATCCGTAGGAGATAGATCTTTTTATCCTTTGTGGGATCAAGGTACGTGATCTCCATTACTCTTTCACCGATGCACTCTGAGAGAAGCGGGTTATTGGATTTTTCTTCTTAGCTCCTTTTGTTGGGATGACGGAGAATTCCATCGGTGTAATAGGGACTTTCCTCTTGTCTTTGGCTTAGGTGTTGGAGATCCATGCTAGACTTAAGGGAGTGGGACCGGAGGGAGAAGAGGGAACGGAGGTGGAAGAAGGAGCAGCTATAGTGGATGTGGGGAAATGCATCGAGACACTTGGTGGCGGCATTGAGAGAGAGACAACAAAGTGCTCACGGGAGGAGGAGACACTGCAGGAGAGGAAACCGTGGGGGTGGAAGGGATCTGAGAGATGAGAGAAGAAATGTTGGGGGATAGCTCGGTGAGGGAAGAGAAGATGGAGGAAGAGGAAGGGGAGCAGAGAGGAGATGGGGAGAAGACACAACCAAAGGAATGGTTGGTTGAGCAACATGAGGAGGGGAAGGAGGAGTGGGAGATGAGAAGGGATGGTGGGAACTTCAATGGTTATAGCAGTGGCAACATCCTGAGTGGGTGTGCCCATTAGAACGGTTATTGCTTCTTCTTCTTCGGAGATATCGGGGTTACTTACTGTTCTACGCGGCGGAGGGAGGGCTCTCAAGAGTTTCTTCTTGAGCAATGCTCGATTCTCCCTCTTTGTCTTTCCCTTTTCCCTTTGGCAAATGCTTTTGCCTGGCAGGTGCATTACCCAAGGGAGACATGGTGAAGTCTACCCCAAAGTAGATGAGGCCGTTCTTCCTGCACCAATGTTCGTGCACATGCCTGCAAAGTGCCTTTAACTCTCTTCTAAATACTTTGAGGTGATTTTGTTCTATCAATCTCAGAAAATGGCTAGCTGTCCCCGTCCGTATCTAGATAGACCTAATAAACTTCTTGATCGGTGTTTGAAACCTTTCAGGACAATGGCCACACCATACTGGATGATCTCTCTAGGGCTAGGTGGGAGTGATCCTTTCTTTTGAGCTCGATCTCATGATAAAGATCGATATATATATCCTCGATCTGTGGGACGTGGATTGGATCGACTTTGCCCTTGGAAGGTAGTTGTGAGGATAAAAGTTCGGCCTTACCGAGAGGTTGTGTTTCAAGTTGAGCAACTCTAGCTCTGCAAACATTTCCCGGGATTTGGTATGAGAAGTGCAGGTGTACCTTCCCACTGTGAGGGGGAATGGAGTTCCACCCTTCTTTCTTTTCAGGGACTTCTCATGATATGTGATGAGCTATCTAGAAAGCTCCAATAGGATCAACTTAGGTCCCGCATATCTCGGTAACTTGGTGGGCTCCCCAAGAAGTTGGCAGCTCTGAGATAGGTGAAAGTGGGGAATTGCATTAATAATTCTCCCCACTTCTTTGTGGTGATAACCACGATCTTGGTCATTCGACCGTGAGTCATATATTGGGCCTCAGAGGCGAGATGATGTCGTAGAAGAAGGCATCATTGATCTTGTTAAATTGTGCGATGTTGTTTTCTAGTCTCAACTCTGGATAATATTCATATATTCTTACTTGGGGCCATACCCCGCATCGGCTTAGTGTTGGGTAGTCTCTTTCGGAGGCAACAACGTATACCACGTAGGAGTTCATGTAGAATCTCCCAATTGTTGAGAGTTGTTGAAGCTACTCGGAGATAGTGTTGTTGATGATCTTTGCCCATTCAAAACGTTGATCAGGAACATTTTTGCTCATTGTTTCTAGGTATCTGAGCATCCATTTGTGGAAGTAATGGGCATTAGGAATCCCAAACACCCTACTCAGGAAGGTGATGGTGTCACTCAGCTCTTCTGAGAAGTCATTGCGATGAATAACTTGTGGCCACCTGGTTATCACCTTCTTGTTCTTCAGGTATACTTCATTCATAAGCTGCATGCATTTGTCCTCATTTTCATCCCATGCTTTTATGCGAGTCTTTTGGCTTATTACCACAAAGTGCCGGTGGTGGGGATACCCAACATGATTTCAAAGTGCCGGGTAGTGAGGTTGATTATTACCTCACCCTTCTCATTCTTGACACATCTTGTGTCCTTATTGTAGCAGCGGGCCACCACCATCATGAATTCATTGTTTATCATGCTCATGGGAATTCCCCAAAAAAATGTAAACCATTACCGACCAATTTGTCCATCCACGGACTTCTGTGAACTTTTAGTTACGGCCTAGAAGTCCTCCATATCAATAGTGACCAAGTTCGAATCCCTAATGTTTAGGTCACACTCTGCAAGGGACTCAAGTATCCTGACCCTTTGGTATTTGTACTTCATTTCTTCTTCTCGTGAGTTTGGCCTTACCCTTAGACTTATTTGGCCTCTTACTTGATGAAGACATGTGTGAATCTACGAGTTCAACTGCTGATTAGGAATATATATAATGGAAGAGACAAAGTGGGGTCCTCAAGCGCGGATGAAAGTGACACACGGGGTGACAGTGCTTTGGAAAATGAGAGGAATAAACATTTTTCACATTTTTAATTGTGAAAATGACAGTCGGATGCACCTATTTATAGCAAAAGGTGCTGATAAATGCACCACCAACCTTTTGGTGGGCGGACCAAAATAAATGACAACACGAAAATATTTGTGCCATTAGCGCAGTTCGGGCTATCAACATTACCTTTTAGTGCTTTGGCACACCATTCAGAGCACACCAATTTTAATGTCAACAAGAAGGCGCAAGTGCCTCAAGCGCAGCGAGAAGGGCGCATCATGGGAAGGCACAACATTTGGAGTGTCGACTCTCAAAGGATGCACCAAAGGAATAGAAGGGGGTGAAAATTCATTTTATGTTGCATGAATAAAAAGCGTACCCCAGGATAAAACAAGGACCAAATGACTAATTTGAAAAACTAGATTCTTGAGATAGAGATTTTATGCGATTCGAACATTTAAGGGACCTTAATGGGAACCAGAAATTTTTGGTAAGGTTATCTGCAAAATTTCCTCGTCAATTTTACGGGATAACAATACCATATTTTATCTTCATTTTTCACATGGAATGTAATTTACACTTGAGAAAGACTTTTTCTCTTGTTCACATCTTTCTTTACAACATACACCCATTTTCTTTTTAGGAGGTTCTTGTTTACTTGTTGATGCCTCATTTATTTTCTTGTAATAATTGTAGTGGACATCATTATAGTTCAATCTGGTGTAAGATGGGCCAAAGTTTCTTTTATAGCCTTTAGAGAATTTTCTACACTTAGAGAAGATCGTACCAAACAAAGAACTCAAATGCTAATAAAACACCACGATCAATAAGATGAAATAAATTCACCATAATAACTTTACATAAACCTTTGCAAACAAATTAGAAGCAATATCATATATTATTATGGAACTTAATGAAATACAATGAGAATGGGCCTTGCTTATATAGGAAAGGAATAACAATCGAGAACCGAGTCAAGGTCGTAGATCAAGCCATAAATCAAGGAAAGAACTAGTCATCAAAGAACTAGTCAAGACCATAGACCAAGGAAATAACTTTACCTAACAACTAGTTAATATCCCCTAATATCTAAATAAATAAAAAGAAATATCCACACACATAAGTGGGTAAGGATAAATACAATAAAGGTAAATAAAGTACCTAGGTGAACATGAGCTAAGGTAAATACCTACTCTAACACCCCCTCTCGAGTGAAGCTAGGGAAAAAATAGAAGTGGCATCTCGAAGTATGAGTCTCGATTAATAGGTGTGATGAGGTACTCATGTGCAATAATTGGGAAAAGGGATGCGAAAGGTACCAGAACTAGTAACAACAAAGTAGAGAGAGAAAAAACCCTTTGCAAGGCATCCTATGAAGCTCGACTCAAAAAAGTAGTACAATGCTAAAGAATTTTGGTGTGCACTATGGTCTTAACCCTTTGCTCGATCACAAAATTCAAAACAACATACACTAGGCTTCACCATAATAGCTCCATACAAGGAGACTATTAATGGAGTGATGTCAAAAGTTGAAAAAACACCAAAAATAATTTGATCAACTACTGAAAATTGGTGTGCCATGATCCAAAAACAATAACCAAAGAAACAAGGCAAGGACAAAAAATCCAGTGTCACGATCCAAGAAAAGCCAAGGTAACAAAACAAGGACACAAAACCCAAAGACAAACATAATTTAATCAACTTTTGTAAATAGATGTGCCACAATCCAAGAATAATAACCAAAGTAACAAGGAAAGGACGCAGTATCTAGAGTTTCATGATCCAAGAAAAGATAAGGTGACAAGGCAATGACACAAAACCGAAGAAGCAGGATCAACACCATACCCTCCCATACTCTTTGAATGGGTGGGTGATCTACAAATTTGTATGTGTTGTCTAAATAACTACTCGAACACTTTGATAAACTAACACCGAGACTTCACCAAAATAGATCCTCCACAAGAGATACTATCAACATGCCTAAAAGTGTCAAAAATATAGATACAAAATCTCTCAACAAAAAGAGAGATACACTACACCTACTAAAGAAAAATGCTCAAAACAAGGAGCATTAAAATGCAAAAGGTATAGAAAGTGGAGTAAGAGGCTGAATGGTGGAGGATCCACGCCTATAGATTCCTCTCAATGAATACCTATGTCACCACCATGAGTGATCAGATATCCACCCCAAATCAACATAGATGGATGAAGAAGATGTCTACATATGATTTGGTGTAAAATGCACAATGGGTGCATGCAAAGGAACATCAAAATGTGTGTCAAGTTGATCATGTCTAACAACTGAAATCTCAAGTTTCTCAAGCTTGAGTGAAGGTCTGAGAACTCATGTGTTTCTCACAATCCTTGGAAAGAGTCTAGTGAACAAAAATAGGAGCTCTGTCGATGCATGATCCCAATGAAGTTCCTACTCAAAACCAATTCCATGGCGATAATTCCACTTAACATATGGAATAGGGGAACAATACCCTATGAATATTTGCCAATACCTCCACTAGTGAAACCTATAGAATGGAGCATGTGAGAACCGAATACGGTGGTATACTTCTCAAAATAGCCATGAATGTGAGAAGAAGTGGGATACATAACATGTAAATGCAATAAGCATAGACATAGAAGAACATGTAAGTAACAAGCCTAATAGGCTTAGGAGATTTGGGGGCAAGCGAGGCGGGCTCAAAAAATGGTAGATCAAGGTTAGTGGGTACATAAGCAATAGTTGTAAGTGGAATAGGATCATGGCTATGGTATCCACAATATTATGGCTATACTATAGGCTAGCAAGTTTTTGCTGCGGGGAGTGTATTATTGTATCCTTATTGTGAATGAGTGCTTGTAGAAGAGAATTTATCTTCTTGAGCAATCTATTTTCTTCCACAAATTTTATAATATCCTCCTAAATTTCACACACTTCGGAGAAAATCATATCATTCTCAATATCCATGATAGATACAAGAATGCAACTCATAAAATTTTAAGACATCGGCCTCATTCTAAATCTGAAATTGCATCCACATGTGATTCAACAGCCCTCCATATTTAGCACTTTATAACAAGTACATGTTACTGATATGACACTTCTACACTTAGAAGCCTTATGTCTAAAATAATTACATGAATAACAATAACCATAGAAAGAATGTGTGTACATCATTGAATAGAAAATTATGGGAGTAGTATTCCTTCTTTTGGCGGATTTTCTGAACTCTTTATTTTCATCAAAATATGTTCTTAGAGTTAACGCAATCTTGTTTCCTTCATTCTTTGTAGGCTCCTTTGCCTTGCTTTCTTCCTTGAAACCAATCCTAGACTTATCATTTGTATCACATTGGCCACTTAATATACTATTCAAAACATTTGAACTCTTCTCTAGCTTTTCATACATAATCAACTTGTTGCTCATTTGTTCCATCTCAACTTTTAGTCACTCCAGTTCTGAGTTCAGTTTTGTGCATTCATCCTCCTTTGATTTGTAATATTTTGAGATCTTTTCCAACTAATTTTCAAGCTCTTTGAGCTCATTAACCTCTTCTTCTTCTCTTAGATTTTGTCTTTCCTCAAATATGTGGATTTTTTCTTCATAATATTTTAATGTGCATCTCATATTTTGATTATTTCTTCTACATAGTCTCAATTCTTCAAGAGAACATACTAATTCAGCTTCAAGGTTTACTTCAAATTCTTCTTCATCTGAATCTTCAAAATCAACTGTATTCTTTCCTTTGGAGCTGCATTCTTCAAGTGCATCCATGGCCATAAACAAACATTCAGACTAATCTTCATCATTTTCATTTTAGAGCTTCTTGGTTGTTTGAATTAGATTCACTTGATTCTTATTTTGAATAGAAGTTCCTTTTGTTCTTAAAGAAATTCTTCTTGCTATTTTTATTTTTATATCCAATTTATTTCTTGTTATTTTTATGATTATCCTCTTCATGTTTAGACTGAGCTTCTTTAATTTTGTTTGGACATTTAACAAAAAAATGACCTACTTGTCCACATGTGAAGCATTTGAAAGGGAGTTTTCCTTTATACTTACCTGAACCTCTTTTCAGTCTTCTTACGAACATTGCTTCAATCTTTTCATCATCTAATTCATCCTCTGAATATGATTCTTCTTCTTCTTCTTGCTTGTACTAGGTTTATTTCTTCACCTTAAATGATACTTCTTTCTTAGTAGTCTTGATTCCAATCATCCTCATCTCTTATGCTGAAAGAATGATTTTTAATTCATCCATTGTGAGATTCTTCATATCTTTGGCTTCTTCCACAGCTGATACCTTTGCATCAAATTTTGCAGTCAGAGATCTTAGAATCTTTTGGACTATAAAAATTCTTCTAGTTTCTCACCTAGGCCTCTAATCATATTTATAACTTCATCTATTCTTTACATGTAGGTTGTTATGCTCTCATCATCCTTCATCTTCAAATTCTTAAACTGAGCTCTATAGGTCTATAACTTTGCTAGCTTGAATTTTCATCTCCTTCATAAATACTTTGAAGTTTGGTCCATATATCCTTTTCTATTGTGTAGTGCATAACTTTTACAAATTTTGTTTCAGACCGGGATGCGTAGAATCATTTCATTACTCTTGAGTTGTATTCATATTCTTCTTTGTCTAGTAGAAGAATTGATTGGCATGGATATAGGATTGTATCCTTTATCAACACATTCATAGATATCAAAACCAAGTGACATCATATATGTTTTCATCCTTATTCTCCAAAATTCATAGTTCATTCCAGTGAAGAGAGGTGATCTTGATAGTGATAAACCACCTTGAGCTTGATTTGTTGCCATGCTTGTGAAAAGAGGATCTCCTTGAATATGTTAAGCTTCTGATAGAAGGAATTGATCGACACCAATTTTTAGAGATCGCAAGCACTAGGGGGTGAATTAGTTGATTAAAATTAATTTCCAGAGTTATACCAATTCACAATTTCTTAATTTGTGTAGTTATTATATCATCTACATTTTTTCAAACATATACCAGCCAATAAAAATTTGAACACAAAATTTATAGTGGGAAACCCTTTTAGGAGAAAAACCCACTTGAAACCATGAATTTATTAGGAATACTAATTCCAAAGTCTTACAATGGTTTAAGTTGAGCACCCACTCAAACTGTGAAGCACCCATTTCACAACTTCACCCACTCAAAGATTTACTGAGCACCCACTCAAAGATTTACTAAGCACCCACTCAGTGAATTTTAACAAGCACCAACTGACTTAGGAGCACCTGACCCTTAATTTAATTAGATAAAACTGATATTTTGTAGGCATCTACCCATAAGGAGGCTGCAACCCCCTAAAAATGTTGAAATAAAACTTAGAATTATTTTACATATAAGCTTTGATCATATAGTTTCAATATTGCTTACACAATGGAATTGATTATGTTTTCCCATAAAAATCTAGTAGTTGCATTTGGCTGTTGTACAATCCTTTAGGCAATGCCTCTACCTCTGCCCACCTTGTCGAATAATCAATACAAGTGAGGATATACATGAAACCATTCCTTCGTGCCACTAGCGAGATTAGTCTGAAAAATTCGATGGCCCACTTATCAAATGGTTCTGCATTGGCTATTAGTCACTGAGGGCATTTCATCCCTTTTTCCAAGTTTGTCATGGTGTTGGAAATGGTCAAAGGTCTTGTAAAACTCAATGCAATCTTGATAAATGGTCTCCTACCAAAGCCTATGAGAGTAGAATATTCCACGTGGTTACATTTCCCTGCATAATTTCCTCCTAAAATCCCACCATGCACCTCTTCCATAATTGTAATGTGCTCATGTTCTAGTATGCATCGACATGAGAACCTCATCACGATCCATTTTGCATAGATCTCCACTAATTAGCATGTAGGGCATGTGGGTATGACCAACTTCTTCTTCTCGAGGCCTTCATTCCATCTGGCGCCACACCTATTTTAAGAAATACCACAATGTCCTCCAAATCCAGGGCGTGCGTCATAACCTAAATAGTTGCACATCTAGCATAGTCGTCAATGCTTTGTGTGTCCTCTCTGAATCAATCCTAGAAAAATGATCAGGGTCTGAATTACTTTTACTTGGTTTGACAACTACCATAAACTCAAATTCTTGGAACAATAGTACCCACCGACATATGCGTCCTTGTAGAGGCGGGATTTTTCACTAAGTATTTCCATGGCATATGGTCAATGTAAAATATAAATGGAGTTTCGGAAGATACTTTCTAAACTTGTGAAGTGCATAGATCATTGAAAATGCCTCACGCACATGATCGATGAGATAAGTCCGTTATCCGGTGTCAACTTCCTACTTGCAAAGCACAAAGGATGATCAATAATCCCTTCACCAGGATGTGCAAGTACTGCTCCAATGGTGGTTCTGAGGCATCCACATGAACATGGAAAGGATTATCCAAAGAAGGGAAACGAGGATTGGCACAATGACAAGGCTATCCTTCAAAGTGTTGAATGCCTTCTATTGTGCCTCTCCCTAATGAAAGGCACTTTTATGTCTAAGTAAATATTCTAAAGGTGCAATGATCTTGGCATATCCCTTGATGAACTTCATGTAGTACCCCATATGCCCAAGAAATCCATACACTGCACTTTGACTAGTAGGCTCCCTCAATCCCACAATTACTGCAACTTTTACGGGATCTACTATTAGGCCCTCCTTACATATGATGTGCCCTAATAATGTTCCAAATGGGGTAGAAAAGACACATTTCTTAATGTTGAGGGATATCCTCAACTTCTCGACACCTTTCAAACATCAGCCTTAAGTTGTCACAATGGTCCTTCACTAACCCATATATTGTCCAATCATCCAGGTAGACTTGAAGGAATTTATGGATGAAGTCCTAGAAATCTTATACCACAATGCACGAGAACATAGTAGGTGCATTCTTTAACCCAAAAGGCATGAATGTATAGGTAAAAATTCCCCAATCAATGGAAAATTCATCATCCTCTGGTCCTCCTTTATGATCCTTACTCGGTGATAGCTCGAGAATCCATCTCAGTGAAAGAGTAGACCTCGTGTCCTACCACTCCCTCTAAGATTTCTTGAAGAATGTGGTTAGGAAAGAATAAGTGATACACACACTACATTTAAGTCCATGTAATCAATACGAGATCCTTATCCTTATGTCCTTCTTGATGCTAATTACCATTGGACTTATCCACTCGACTCTTGACAACTTAAATGCTGCCCGGCACTATTATCTTATCTATTTCTTCCTTGACCTTCACGCATAGGTTAGGATTCATTCGGTATGGTCTCTTCTAGACTAGGCACGCACCCTCCTTCAACTTAATTCTCATTTCTCCCAAGGAATGGTGAACACCTTTAGTTCATGATACCCACGCGAGAATAAATCCTCAAACTCATGTAAGAGATCAATGATCTTAGAGACTTCCTTCTCTCGCTGCACAATAGTCTCGATGATAGCATCTTTAGGATCTTATTCCAGCTGATGTTAACCTTGTTTTTTTTAAAGGTTTATGATAGGTGCACACCCATTCATCAGCACTATCTAACACCTCACACATCCCTATAGAATGGTAAAATCTAAGTTTTCTCGCTTCTTCCCCATCAATTATATAAACCATCTTTCCTTTTTCTTTTTCCACACACGTGCGCTCAAGTTGGACCTCTTCTGGTTCTGTCTCCTCAAAAAAGTGCCTCCAATTCAAGCTCACCTAGAAATTACATGTAGCCTATCTTCTACCATGGCACTATCCCAATGGTAAGGCACTTGACAACCTGCAATGCCTTATCCACCAAGGGTTTTGTACTCCGATACTCGAATTTTTGAATGAGATCAGCTGCTAACTCTTTCAATTCCCTATCTAGTGGCGTGTCTTGGTGTGAATGTACCATGTGTGTGCACAACCTTACAATGTAGAATATAGTTTGTGTACCCATAGGGATGGTGGTAAATACTTCGCGCCTTCTCTCTAGACCCTCTCATAATCCTGAATATGGAAAGAGGTGGGTTCCTTACCATGATAATATTTGATTGTGGTGGGTGTGTTGCTTTCAGATAACTAGATAGAGAGGGAAATTATCATCTGCGCCATTCCAAAAGGTTCTCCCGATGTGTAGCCCACCACCGTGCCTTGTGTTGAGTAGGACATAACTTAACCTTCCTCTTCATTCATTCTCCTTCTTCCACCGAGCCTCCATCTTCTGCAAATGATCTCAGGAAGGCTCCTCCACGAATACTTAGGTAGTTTCTTTCCTCTGTGCACTGGAATATACATGCCTTTGTCACCTTTGTCACCGATCCTCTCAAATGTCATCCGATCAACTCATAGGTCCCATGCACCCAATTATCACATGCTATACTAGTGGTGTCACTTAAGGACTGAGCATCCTCAAACTGGATAACTCCCTCTGTGGGATGAATTATCTACGAAACCCTAATTAAGCACACATATATTCTATCCAGGACCTTTTCTCCTAGGGTTTCGGTATAGGGTGTTGATTTTACATCATCCAGGGGTATGATGACCTATTCCTCCTCATTTTCAAATCTTATGTATCCCTTATTGAACTAAAGATATACATTGTTCTTATAACACCATGGGCACCCAAGTAATGCTGAGAAATTATATTCCCTCGGTGAGCACCAAGACTTCAAACTCCCCAGTAAACTTAGCCCCTGAATGGTGATAGTTGCATCCTTTAAGACACGAGATGAGAATTTCCTTCATTTTTTCACCATATACATCACATTCAAAGATGGTGTAATGAAGGTCTTCCCATGTAATGCCATGCATCCAAGGTGTGAACATTAACCTTTGTTCATGTGTCAATGAGGATATTACTAAGGAGCCATCCATCCACGATTGCATTTAACATGATCTCCTTATCATAGTCAAGGCTATGAGGGGGAAGGTTTACATGCAAGACCTACCTCTCGTACTCTTCTCTAACATGTGGTACCTTCTCTCTCAACCATGCTCCTAGCAAGGGAATAATATTCTCTTGCCTTAGCATTTTACATACTTCCTTGACCTCATTCAGTCATCCTTTGCTGGACCTTCCTTCTTTTGCTCCTCCCTCTGGACTTCTCCTTTAGACATTGGATTTCTCCTTGTAAACTCTAAATGACATCCATGGTTTCTTGATATACCTCCTTTTGATGCACAAGGTCTGGGTACTTCCCATGTACCACTTCTTCCCTTAAAACTAGGTTCTTCTACCTTGGCATTTATTTTGCGCACATGGCCTCTCTCGCTCTTGTTGTTACCATAACGAGTTCCAACCACCGCATCACATGTTACCTGTGGCATCCATTGTGTGCCATCCTTCTTAATGCTTACCATTACAATGCCCTTGTATTTTTGGTGCCGTTGACTCATGTGCTCAAAAACCCAGGAATTCCTCATGCTTGTGTTTCTCCCGCACCATGAGCACCGCAATAAGTCTAGAAACTTGTGCTTGTAATGGTCTATAGATCCATAATTAAAATAGGTTCCACATGGGAACTCACTTCTTCCTCCGTGGTTACCATGACCATATAATCCTCCATGAAAACCCCTTCGCGTGCATGCCTCCATCTGAGCGCTCCTCATAATGCGGATGATCATCACCCTTAGAATTTCTTACTGAGGATAGTTTGGTGCATACCAAGATCAATAGCTTCATGAATTTGGTTAATCAACCTACGGTATTTAGTGTCATGTAATGTGGAAATAAAAATATTGTAGTAACAAGATACATTTTTACTGATTAACATCGTAGTAGAGGGCACCTACTTGCATCATGGTCCCCATGATAAATTTCACAATCCACTGTTATAGCACATATCAACTTCCTAGGGAAGCTATCCTTGACATGCCCCTCTACTTCATAATATGCACACCATATACCACTGCGAGTCTCATGGGACAAGTTCGCAAACAAATTCTCCAAATTCTTAGCCATAGAATCAATTTGAGCTTCCAAAAATGGGCTAACACTAGTGTCAATGCTCCCAACAGCTTCAGCGTGCAAAGCAGCTTCCAACACCTCGTGTGGGTCTGTGAAAGTCTTATGAGATAATGCCCTTCTAAACGGTGTTATCATCCCTCAAACAAACTATTGAGAATGTTGTGAAGGTTGAATGTCATAGGACAACTTTGACAAGAGGTTTTGAACTATGCATCGTACTCCCACATATTCTTCACCATTCCCTATGGATCTCCTCGAGAGATTTAATGCTCTTCTTCTCAAACTCAGGGATTTGGAATTCTGCTACGAAGGTATTTTTCAATGCGGTTTAATCTACCACTATCGATGGGGTTCATAATTCCTATACCATCTATGTGTGTGCCCTTGCAATTTAAGTTGTTAACTAAATAGCCTTCCACTCTGGGATTGTGATCCCCTTTGCATGCCACAAGTAAATCACACTTGTGAACATGCTCCACAATATCTTTAATACCTCTATAATTTGGAAAATGTAAATACATCTTAAAGAATACTTGAGGAGGTGGTTGGGAACTTATCCTCTTGATCCAGTTCCTTGACTTCCTCCGGTGTTTCCTCCTCCATTGGATCACTAGATCCACTGTGTCCCTGTACCCCTAGTCCTACCCGGTTCCATCTCTAGATCCTCCTATAGCTAGTAATGGGCCTGAAGCGGTCATGCCTAGGGTCCCCAATGTCCCACTAAACTACATGCCAATCGTTTATGAGATTACGCCACTGCCAGATGTGTGTCTTGTGCCACTCCCCATCATTTTACCCAAGCCTTGTATATTTTCTCCTTGTCCAAAAAATTCCTCCAGAATACTGGAATAGTATGCACAACCATAGAAGTAGGAAATGAAAAATTGTATCTCCTAGGCATGGATCGGTCACTTCCACCAATACCAACTGGGTTAACAATACTCCTCCTTGATATGGAAAACCAAGCACTAGGATTTAGTCACTAGGTGGGTTCAAATGTGCACCAATGACTCTTCTCTCTCCGTATGATGCAATCTCATCAGAAGCCAAAGGGTCTCTTATGCACTTGCCAAGATGGGGTAGCACATACTTCTCAAGTTCTACATCCTCTGTGTGAACCTCAAATCCTTCCCGTAATGTCTACCTCCATATATCCATCACACTTGCAACCTCACATTGTCTAGCAATCTCCCTTTCACATGCTTCACTATACTTGAGTCGTCTCTCCTCCCTTTTTTTTTCTCACCACAATGTCTTCCATCCTCCTCCACCCCTACCTTCCTCACCTATTTCTCGAATGGTTTATCCGCCATCGAAAATGCCTCTAAACTC
The DNA here is from genome assembly GCA_018340775.1 of Taxus wallichiana var. yunnanensis. Taxonomy (NCBI): domain Eukaryota; kingdom Viridiplantae; phylum Streptophyta; class Pinopsida; order Cupressales; family Taxaceae; genus Taxus; species Taxus wallichiana. The sequence goes on along the minus strand of CM031238.1, from coordinate 754,166,947 downwards.
ATGGTAATAATCAAGATATTCATTTCCAAGGAAATAACACATAGAAATGATCCTCTAGGTTCACTTAGAAATTAAAACATAAAGAACTTCTAGACAAGAATACATGGAAATAGCGTATTCCAGGGTGTAGCTATCCAACACTCCTTTCCATTATTGATCCATAGCACAAGTCCACATCAGATCTATATCTTATAGCATCTGGTACTCTTCTTGGGTCCACGCGCGTGATCTATAATACCAACTTTATCTATACGCATATGTTGAGTGCCATTCATACAACTCTCTTTGGAAGCAAAAAAAAAATTTCATACAACTCATGGTAGAGGTTGTCTTCTACCCATGTACATGCATCGAACTCAAGTCCAGGGCTAAACTGTGAGAAAAATTGTCCTTCGTGCTCTTAAACCATGTTTCAACACCTTCCAAGGTTAAACACTTTGTCATCACTCATTGCACAGATCATGATGTATGTCATTTCCCACTACAACTTCAAAAAGAGGTCCCAGCAATGGAACCAAGATGTAGTCATTTTTACATCCACCAAAGAATAAGGGAATCCCATGTGTGCCGACCTATCACCTAGTGGGCACTAGGTGCTCACCGAGGCACGTGCGGGCATCGAGTCTCTCCTTTATGTGAGTTTAGTGGGAAACATCATCTATGATAGGAACTTAAGGAGAGTGAGCAGAAATGAGACATGCAATCATCATAGAGCTTAGAACAACTTCTAGACCAATGCAGTCATTCTAGATAGAAAGATACTTAACAAATTATAAGACTAAACCAAAATAGAAAGGAAAATGCATAAGGATTCATACTCATTCCATAAACATACATGAAACAAAACTATGAAGATATATGTATGGACCATAATCATTAATGATCATATTCAAATAAGTTGGTAACATTATTACATCCATTAGATCCATTATAGAACATCATAGTATGGTGGGTGAAAACATACATCATAACCTGGATTTACATCCCTTAGCTTTGAAAAAGAAAATTTACAATCCCAAGCCCCTTGATGCATCCTTCTCCTATATTTTATCTACCCAACCCAATACTGACTCCTTCACGGTGTTTTTACAGAGCTCCACTCTATTCCAGATCTCGACCATTTTTCTTTTGTGGGTGCTTGTATTTATAGGCATCTTGAACTACCAACTCACCTTTCTATGGCTTCATATCTAGCACCAAGTGTCCCAATGTGGTCCTCTATGGGAGCATGCTCCTTCAGAGCCTCATCTCTTCACTCCTCGCCATGACGGTCTTCTAGAAGCTTCTAATGTAGAGTATATTCCTTCCTATGCCAACTCCTGTTGCTAGGCTAGCACCTTATTCATTCATCATGTATAGGTGGGTCATGATTTTCTCGTGTCTTTCCCAATACACCAATTATGGCTAAGTCCCGATACCTTGTTCTGTTGGCGTGTATCACGGGTCCTTTAAAACCCCTCCCTGGAACCCCGCTTGCACACCTTCTTCTTGTGCACCCACCCTCAACTTAAGTCTTGCACGCTCATGTACCTTTTTGTAATTAGTAAATATTTTACGGACCCAACACTTCCTAAGAACATGATTAGATATTTTTGTGGAGATACTTTGCACTATATTGTCCATGGTATTCATAAATTTCAACTTCATATGTTGTTTATGATATGGAACTTATTTAAATTAATAGAAGTAAAAATCATTTTGAAGATCTAAAGTTGATCGTAATTCCTTTGTCCCAAGGGAGAGCAAGGGCCCACTCAAACAAGGAGACAAGAGGTTGTTTTATGTTCACATATGCATATGGTTTTCTGATAAGTCTTACTACAATCCTTGTTTCAAGTATATTTCATGCAATCTTTGGTTGAATGTATTTGTTTTCCTTACCAACACTTTTATCTGGAATATGTGTTTTCTTTTATGCAAAGTCTAATTAACATGTGATCTTACTTTTACTAAGTTCTAGCTTCAATTGTGCATTTACAATTCCATTTGTTTGAGTCTTGTGTTTGTATTTCAATTTCAATCGAAGTGTAGCTTTTAGACTTCCTTTCATTACTGATGAGATGAATTCCCTAGAATTACATTAGGTTTTCAGTAGATTAGTAACCAACTTAAAATATCTCACAACACCCCCCAACAGAAATCCCAATAGGAACTGGTTACATAAAGCTCCATTACATACAACCTAGGACACAACCCTAGTTTATAATGACACTAACAGAGATCGTGTTAGTTAAATGATAGGAGAATATAATGACAATAATTTTGGTGCCATTGTTAGGGACACCATAAGCACACTACATCATTTCTTTCACTTCACATGTTATGGGTGTTAATGGAGTTCATATATGCAACCAGTAGATGTCTTGGGCCTTGTTTCAATAACCACCTTTGATGCATAGGCCACAAGATGATCAAGGGATATTTACAAAGCATGCAACATTCAACAAATCTCTCCAAAAACAGTTTACACAAAGAAGACACCATGAGTGACACTACCTCCAATACAACACCTAGAATCATTTTTCAGCATTCTATACCCTACGAGACAACACTCAAAAATGGGGACCATGGGAATAATGGAGACCGCCCCTTGGGTCAAACCTTTACTTACCCCATTGTCTTGGATGAGGATGAGGATGCGCCCATGAAAAATATCTCACCTTCCATCCTCCTTATCCTTTGAGGCATGTCTATGGAATAACCTGATTAGTTCTTATTTGAATTCAAAGTTCTATGCTAGACATATGACTATAGAATGGAAAATCAAAAACTCAAACTGTTTCCTTCCACTCTCAAAGACTCTATTATTAGATGGTTCATGGGGTTGACCTATAAATACATTAATTCTTTAAAATCCATGGAGATAACCTTTTTGGATAAATATCAAGAGTACTCGGCAGGGGAAGGGATAGAAAAGAAAAGTCCTTCTATATATGAAAAAAATAAGATGAAAGTATAGAGGATTATGTCGGATAGATTTCTATTTCTCCATGATGAAGTGGTAATGAGTTACATGCAGACATTACTAAAACAATTTTTCTTAAAGGACTTGACAAGGAAACTAAGGATTCCCTCCATCTCATGGGAGGAGGATATGTGCATAAAATTACCCTCGGAAATAATCATTGAGCTATGCACGAAGTTACTCAAGAACATGAGGGGGTATAAGAATAAAAAAATTCATTCAAACTTACTTTGGGTACCTATGAAATTTGGAGGAAATGGATAACATGAAAATAGACATTTTTCTACAGTTAACATCAACCATAGATGGACTCAAGTCCAAAACCAATCCTACCAAAGAACCTCTAGAAATATATTTCCCTAAGTGTAGGAAGAGACACCCCTAAGAGAATGTCCTTTGGATGTCACAAACATGTGTTTAATCTATGAAGTGGCGACCATGACACTAAGCATTGCACCTTCTTACCACAGTTGAAAGGAGGCTTGAATGTTGTCTCTCAAGCTGACGCAGAGTTAAAATTTGTTCAAAGGCCAAATAATCAGGCTAGATTTCCACCTCGACCTGCTCAGAACCCCTGGAGGATGTCATGGCCTAATCAGGCCCCTCAACCTACTTGGGGACAACTTGAGTGGAAAACATCAAATTGGATGACTTATCCACATCCACCACCTTGGATGAATCCCCGCACCTAGCCAAAGTTGGACACCACCAACCCCATCAAATCAATGGAAAAACCAACAGTGGGGTGCTCAATGAATCCTAACCAAAACCAGCCATGGACACCACCACAAAACATTAATCAACAATGGAGATTCTAGCAACCACAAAAATATTTAATGTCCCCACCACAAGCCTACCAACAACATGGAAAAGAAACACAAACACAACTTCCAGCCCAGCTGGTAGAAAATCCTAAAAATCAGCAGACAACTTCAATTGATGAAGCAGGACCAAGTAACACAATGCAAGTTAATACTATTGGTAATTTGTGACTGAGGTCTAGAAAAACATTGAATCCTCCTATTGTTATCATGGAAATTCCTATAGACACTGATAAAGAAGAGACACTTGAGGACAATACATGACCTACACCTTCTCCATAGACACAAAACACTCAGAACAATCAAGAACTTAACCAGAATACCCATAAAGCTCCTTTCCCTGAGCGGTTATAGGACACTCAAACCATTGTAGATGAAACAATGATAGTAAAATAATTTAACAAAGTGCACATTGAGGCCCCACTTCAAGGATAAATAAGGGACATTCTTTAATTAAACCAAACAATTAGAAATGAGTGTATAAAAACACCAAGGAGGAAAAAGAAATACCCAAAAACTGTTAGGGTGGAAGGAAATTTGGCTGATTTAGTAGTTGGAAACCTTATTTCACCAAAATATGGGGATCCCGGGAGTCTAGTTATTACTATTTGTATAAACAATTAGTCAATATCTAATGTTTTGGTGGATCTTGGTGCTACCATTAATGTCATCACAACAAAAATGTTTAATCTATTATCCTTAACAGGACTACAACCTACCAATATTGTTCTTCAACTAGCAGATCAATCCATTGTTGTACCAGATGGTGTGATTGAGGATATAATGGTCACTGTTGAATCCTGGGAGTATCCTATATATTTTATGGTCTTACAGCCTAAAGCTCAGAAATTGGGATATCCAGTTATCTTGGGAAGACCTTGGTTAGCCATCACATATATTGACTCTAGGTCGGGAAAATAATCACTCTAAATGGGTAGAAATCCAAACATATTTCATTATACCCTCCTGCCTAGCCTTATGTGAATTCTTGTGACCATGTATGGGTAGATTCTTTGGATACTAACTCTCTGAGTTCTTCTTATTTGGCCACCATTACAGTGCAAAACCATATGGCAGAAGTTGTTGAGTCACATACACTGGTTGATGCAGAGGGCTCTGTGACTACGGAAATCAGCACTCTAGCTACAAAAATTGGAACTCTGACTATAGACCCATTTTCTCTAGACATGTCCAATGTTATTTCCTTGGTAAGTAATACTTCTGATGAGTCTTGTAAGGAAATCTATGCTTATAATTCGGAATATTCAGTCCTTGATTTGACCAAGATTTTTCTCTTCGCAAATATACCCATTCTACACATGCTTCAACCCCATATTTTACCATTGAATTCCTTAATCACTAATGTAGAGCTCACTCTTTTGAATGATACCAATCAGGTTCCCTCGACATAGGAAAAGAGTGGTATTGGTAATGATTTAGAGGCCAATCAAGAAGCCAAGGTTCTCAAAGTTTTGAAGAAACATTCCCACACTTTTTCCTAAGATTACACTGATATGAAGGGAATTAATCCTAATGTTTTTACTCACCATATCTACACTAAGGACATCAAACCTATAAGGCAGCCACAACGGAGAATTAACCCAACGCTTAGAGACATAGTCAAAGGCAAGATAGAAAAATTACTAAAAGTAGGATTCATGTACCCTATATCTTATAGTCAGTGGGTCTCCCCATTAGTTATAGTTCCCAATAAAAATGGTAAATGGAGAATATGTGTTGACTACAAGGAACTTAACAAAGCCACCAAGAAATATTATTTTCCCCTACCTTTTATTGACTAGGTTCTAGACAATCTTGCTAGTAAGAAATATTTTTCTTTCTTGGATGGGTTTAGTGGGTATAACCAAATTAGTATTTCCCTACTGATCAAGATAAAACTACCTTTACTTTCCCCTAGGGTACATTTTCTTATCGATTCTTACCTTTTGGACTTTGTAATGCACCCACTACATTTTAGAGAGTAGTCTTGGCCATCTTTGCAGATCTTACTAACGACTGTGTTGAAGTTTACATGGATGAATTCACTGTCCATGGATCCACTTTTGACGAATCTCTGAATAACCTTGAGAAAGTATTGAGCAGATGTGAGCAACACCAATTATCTCTGAGTCATGAAAAATGTCTGATGATGGTTGATCAAGGAATTTTCTTAGGTCACCATGTTTCTACCAAAGGTATATAGGTTGACCCCAAAAATATATTAGTCATCACTCAGTTACCTACACCAACTAATCAGACTGACATCAAAAGTTTCCTTGGTCATGCGGGTATTATTAGTGGTTCATAAAATATTTTAGTAAAATTTCTACACCTATGTTCTCATTTCTAACAAAATATTACATTTTTAATGGTCCTGTCGGCCAGCAGGCATTTGATTCTATCAAAGAGAAGCTAACCACTACCCCAGTCTTACAAGGCCCTAATTAGAGGAAACCTTTCCATATCCACATCGATGCCTCTAATACAAGCCATGGGTTCTTTCCTTGGGAAAAAAGATGCAGAAGATCACATGTATGCCATTTACTTTATCAACAAGAACCTGATTCCTACAGAAAGAAATTACATTACAACGAAAAAAGAAATTCTTGGTCATTGATACTCCTTGAATAAATTTTTGCATCACATCATTGGGTATAAAATATTTGTTTACACTAACCACTTTGCCATTCGATATTTGATGAATAAATCAGTGGTTAGAGGTAGGATTATTTGATGGTTACTCTTATTACAGGAATTCAATCTTACCATTAATGATAAGCTAGGAAAATATAACGTTGTTGATTTCCTTTCAAGATTGAATGTTTTAGGTAATGATGTAGTCTAGGATCAATTTCCCAATGAAATTTTATTTTCTATATCAACTAAGGCTCTGTGGTTCTCGATATTGTGAATTATTTTAAAATAGGGAATTTTCCTACCTAGTGCACTCATAAGGAGAAATAGAGACTGGTTAAAAATAGTGCAACGTATAAATCGTGTAGTGGGATTTTATTCAAAAAATTCTGATATGGTTCTTCACAGGTGCATTCGAGAAGATGAAGTACATGACATATTGCAAGCTTGTCATGATGAGCCAAGAGGTGGAAATTATTCAATAAAATAGTCAATTCACAAATTCCTCGGGCGGTGTACTATTTTCCTTCCTCCACAATACTTTCAAAAAGTATGTATGGAAGTGTGATGCATGCCAACGAATGGGGAAGCCCACACTTTAAATGGAAATGCCTCTTAATCCTCAACTAGTCTTAGGACCATTTGAGAAATGGGGAATTGATTTCGTTGGACCTTTTGATCCCTCATCTTTTAGGAAGGAATACCTCTTGGTATGCATAAACTACATCACTAAATGGGTTGAAGTTCAACCATTAATATATACTAATTAGGATGTTGTTGATGATTTTCTCAGACAATCGGATATTGTTATGATTTGGTGCACCCAAGGCCATTGATTCGATCAAGGTCCTCAATTTTTTTCAAACATGATTGAGGATTTTTTTGAAATCTACATGAATCAAAACTGAAATCATTACCTTATCACCCCAAAACCAATGAGAAGGTAGATGTAAGCAACCATGAACTTGAGAATATTTTTACTAAAGTGGTCATGATGACGTGTGAAAAGAATTGGGTACCAAAATTCCCGAGGCGCCTGGGCAGTCTATAACACGAGTGGAAAACCACTACCGGTTTTCCCCTATGAGTTGGTATTTGGGAAGAAGCAATCATACTGTTGAGTTTGAATTTCACACATGACGAACAACACTAGAAGTTAGAATCAATTTGGATGAAGCACAACATGAACAAGTGATGCACGTCACCTAAATGAATTAGATGAAATGTAGATGGAGGCACATCAATGATTGAAACTCTTCAATATCAGAGGAAGACCTGACATGATGCTCATATCAAATCTAGGACATTTCATGAAGGGGAATGGGTCTTACTCTTTGATTCCTAGATATCAATAGTTTAAAGGTAAGTTACTTAACATGTTGGTTGGACCCCTATCGAGATCGACATAGTATTTGATAATGGCTCTATGTGGCTATTACCAATCGATGGAAAAAATGGAATCTTCTTGTGAATGGACATAGACTCAGGATTTACCAATGACCTCTTGACAAGAAAACTTTCACCAGTGACATTATGCTTTGAGTGAGGACACGCAGCCGAGGTGGCTCTTTGCCCCTTAATCGGAGTAATTTTTTCCTGTTAATTTCAATAAAGGAGGATGTTCATGAATTTTATCTTCTTTCCTTAAGTTAGTTTTTTTGTTTTCAATAAATGTAGAAATATTCATTATTTCGAAACCACTAATCACATTTAATCTTAGACTATAGGATGTGGGAATCTACGGATAATGACATTGAACTTGGCATGGGTAAGTGCATCCTAACTCACTATGGATATTTCCTTATAAATAAATCCCTCATGTGTGCACTTGTCATAATTGTATCCATCATGCAATGTTCAACATATTTATTACGAATATCTTTCCAAATCGACGCTATGGTATGACGGCATAAGAGTGTAATGAGTCATGATTTTGCACACATCATATGTGTTACATCAGACAAAGAAGGAAATGTGTCAATTTAGTTTCAAATGATGGGATGTGCACCGTCTCACATATCAAAAACTCTCATGGATGGTTAGTCTTGCCCACCTTTTACGCCACTAAATTTGCTCGATTTTACGTAATTCAAGGATTCAGTGCAATTCAAATTACTCAGCTTCCAAGATGATTCTGTTGTTGCTTCATGAGTATTGAGCATATCATTCTACCTACCATCACACAGTGAATTCAAGCACATCTTGTTCTTGTTTCTCTACTATCTGGATTCATTCACCTTCAGCATGGGACAAAAGAAGAAATTTGAGCCTGATTCTCCAGACCCATTACTTAGGAACATTGCACTTACGTAGGTGTTTGATGACTGCCGGCTTGACTTCATCTAGAAATTCAAAGGTTTTGATGAGGGTGTCATGGAGGAGTTCCTAGAAAAATTTGAAGCTACCTGTTCACGTGTTGGAGGGAAATGAGTTGAGATTACCAGCCAGGTAGTTTCTAAACTATCCGGCTTGCTAGATTTTGGTTTTAAAGTAATGACGAATGCTCCCCTTAAATACTTGCTCACTCTATTTCATGAGGAGGGTGAGGTATTCCCCAAGGTTATCCTTACCCCTAGGGTGTTCAGAAGGGCGTTAAGCGGGATAGCCTGCCCGACATTTGGAGAGAGATGGCCAAATGGGTTAACAAATATTTTATATGTGAAGGCCAACCCTCTGTGCTAGGTGGTGATGCACCAATATTCTTATTCATTTGAAGAAAGCATGCATTAACCCAGCCCTCATGGTAAATTTACCTAAATACTTGGTGGACATCATTATCAAAGTTGGCCAAAAATACAAGTCTGGAGGAGGCAAAGTGGTGTTGAAACACCTGTGGGGCTAATTCTGTAGAAATTAATCTGATCTAATACAAAGAATCCATGAAATAGCTACAGACAATAATTGAAATCAACAACTCTATATTATATTTTCATTAATTCACTATTTCAATACACTCCATTATATAGGAGATGTAAAATAACAATCCTTACAACAACATTTGTCTTCATGTACAACCATACACCCATATGGTTTCAACCTCTCACCAATATAATAATAAAACAATACTAATTGTTTTATTATTCTAACTTACTAACTTACCACATACTAACCACATTTTACATTTACTATTTACATTTACATAGTAAATGTACTTTCACTAATTTACCATAATAATAATTACAAATGTAATTATTATTCACCCATACAAATGGAGCACTAATATATATTTCTAACATTCCCCCCCTTAGTGCGAACATGGGAAAACCTGCTTTGTACTGCAACGTGCCGCTACATAGCATGCTCATGATCTGGATGGTTTCAAGGACAATACCAACAACCTCTGGATGGTTTTCCAAGTGGTTAACCAACAACCACACAATGATGGTTTTGAGGACAGATTACCCAACAACCTCTGGATAGTTTTTCCTGGATAACTAACAACCACAATATCATGATGATGCAGTAGTATCAACAACTCTCATCACTATCTCATTACAGGGAATAACATAGAAATCATGGGAAATCATTTGCTCATACATACATAGAAAAAGTGACATCGGAAATGGAACATTGGATCATGTTCCCCCCCTCAATGTGAAATTTCCACTTATCGGGAAAACAGGATCACCGCAAACTGAGGCACACCACACTGGAAGCACTAAAATCAAACTGCACACACACACGTCACCAAAGCTGATATGCGGCCCCGTCGTTGGCAACTGACGAGAGGTCGCTGAATGACCTCCAACCTCCAAAGATTATCATCTTTTGCTAGCTCAGCTGGATTTGATCATGGAGCTCAAATGTTTCCACATTGAAGTTATTCTCCCCCCGCAATGTGAAACATTTTAGTTTTAGGACGTCGGGTACAACCGATAATGCGTCCCACAAAATAGCCAAAAAATATGATATTTTTCAAAGTGGGTATTTTATCCCAAAATTAGAACCACTATAATGAGAATTAAAAAATAAACACTTTTGCAAAAAACGGTGCTCAATTTTGAGTTACCGTGCAAAAGTTATTGAGGTTACAATTTCCCGTAAATTGGTCCAATTAAAATAAAATTGAATTTCCCTCAAAATTCAATTATTAAGCAAAAACTATAGAAATATATATATATATATATATTTTAAACTATAGTTTTGCTAAATAATTAAAAAAAATTGACCAATAAGAAAAAACCTGTGTGTTGCATTTCTTTTACCGGATGTGCATTTCCAGCCACAAAAACGTCTGTTTGACAGCAATTTTGTCATATCTGCGTGCTGAATCTGACCTTGATGTAAACTACAAAGTTGTGCGTCTTTTTCTCATCTTTTCAACCCAAAAAGAATCGCATCAATCCGATTTTTTATGAGGAAGATATGTTCATTTTACTGAACACTACTTGCTGTATTTTTTTGGACGGATTTTTGAATATTCTCTTTGGCCTCTTAAATCTTCTTGGCTCTCATAGGAATAACCTGCTCTGGTACCAAATGTAGAAATTAATCTGATCTAATACAAAGAATCCATGAAATAGATACACAGACAATAATTGAAATCAACAACTCTATATTATATTTTCATTAATTCACTATTTCAATACACTCCATTATATAGGAGATGTAAAATAACAATCCTTACAACAACATTTGTCTTCATGTACAACCATACACCCATATGGTTTCAACCTCTCACCAATATAATAATAAAACAATACTAATTGTTTTATTATTCTAACTTACTAACTTACCACATACTAACCACATTTTACATTTACTATTTACATTTACATAGTAAATGTACTTTCACTAATTTACCATAATAATAATTACACATGTAATTATTATTCACCCATACAAATGGAGCACTAATATATATTTCCTAACAAATTCATGTATTGTGCTCACATCAAGTATTTTTAAGCCAAATCGGAGGCTCGAAAGGATTACTATGGGGAGGGTTCCAAGCTAAAACAGCTTAAAATTAGAGCCATCTTCCACACCTCGGTCCATTCCCACACTAGCCTCTCACCCTACACACAAGAAAAAGGAGGAACTTGGTGCTCCAAAGAACGTGGAAAATCACATGCCCAATGATGAGGCTGAGAATATGTCCGTTAAATGTAAAATAAATGATCTCGTCTCACTCTCCTTTTTATTAAGTTTGATTGCATTTTGTGACTTTTGTTTGATCTCGGGTATAAGTTAGAATGTAATTGTCTATCTTTTTTGATTATGATTCTAACGTTTAAAATCTCTGTAATTCCTAACAAAGTGTTTTGGAAACTCAGTTTTGTAATAAAACAAGTCACAATCAGGTGGAAGAACAAATATGAAGTGGATTGCATGTTTTTAGAAGCATTGGAATCAATACGGTTTAGTTCCAGAGCTGCTAGATTTAGTTTCGAAACTCCTCCATGTAGTCACGAGTTCGAAACTTTCGGACATAGTTATCGGAACTATGGTACTTAGTTCTGGAACTCCTGTAGATAGCTCCAGAACTCTCTCAATTAGACCTGAAATGATTTCATTTAGTTCTAAAACTCTTCTAAAGTTCGGAACCAATAAGAGTCTATTCCAAATGGATTGTGATCTATTAAATCAATGATCCTATCAATCGGGAGCAGATTAGAAGACTACCTAATCTCCATACTTGCAGATTTAGGATAATTATCACACAACCGTATGTCCACCATGTTCCAATTCAACATTTATTCAAGGCATGATTGATTCCATCATATTAGTGGAGCGATTTCACGACCATAAACAGCCACGAAAGTATATATATATACAGAATAACTTGATATAAAAGAGAGAGATAGATAGATATAAAACATGAGATAGATATAGATTGATATATATAGATCCAACATGTTTTTGTAATGTAGAATGTTTTATCAATAAAATAGCCATTTCTATTTTGAGATAAAATTAAGTTTTCTAATCTTGTTTTGAGGTGAGCAGCGGCCCACTCCTCCAAGAACCAAGATCCTCATTTTGTTGGTATTTATATTTTTAGAGAAAATAGTTTAGATCTGTTATTTTGTATTGCTTTCAATTCCTTAAGTTGAAAATATTTGTATACTTGTCTCTCCAAGTTTTCTAGATTAAGTTCTTATTTATTTGCAATCATTTTCAAGCATTCTCAATAGTGTGTTTATTTTTGTATTGTTTTTTTTTTTCCAAACAATTGATTTCGCAAAGTGTTTACTTCCAAGGAAAAGTGTGTTTATTTCCAGAAATTCCTTTGTACAAAGTGTGTTTACTTCCAAGTCAAGTGTTTCTATTTCCAAAAATTCATTTCGTATGTAAAGTGTGTTTACTTCCAACATGTTTTTATAGTTTGATTCCAATAAATTTTTTAACCAAGAAGTCCTTAAGACATTGAAAATATCCCCCATAAAATACAAAATACCTACAATCAATTACTAGATCGCTAAGATTCTTCTTGTTGCATATAGCTTTAGACACACCCCTAGTTTGAATATGACATCAACATAAAGTTGATTAAATGAAGGGAATAACAACACCCATCATTTTATGCATCATTGTTGGAACCCACTATTTAGAATTTTCTAATTAGATGTCAACAAGAGCAACAATCATACATTTAGTAATTGAAGAAATCTTCCCTAAGCTATCACAAAATTTATGAGTAGACCAAGAGAATCAAAGGTAGATTTATCCCAAAAATATATGAACAAGAATTAATATCATCCTCTAGTTTAAATAAGGAAGTTGACCAAGAATTGGAGGCACTATTATCCCCTGTAAGACAAGAAGTAGAATTCCCACATTTGGAATTTTGGATCACTCACCAGAGGAAGTGGAACTTTTAGGAGAAGTATTATTTCTAAAGATCCATTTAGGGTAAGTTTTGATTCTTAATTAATTATTCAACCTCCTACTCCTGATTTTCACCTTCCCAAAGCCCAGATCACGTACCACATTGATTGGGAGAAAAATTTAAAAATACTTGAAATGACATGAGAAGTGAAAGGGAACACCGATAGGAATTTTACTTATCCAATTTAATTGGATTATGATGATACACCAATGAAAAATATTTCACTGCACATTTACCCACATTTAGAGGGATGTCATCTCAAGACCACTGACCAATTTCTGTTTGAGTTTAAGGTACTATGTCATGGACCTATGACTAAAAGTTAGAAAATCAAGACACTCAAGTTGTTTCCATCCACTCAAGGATGCAATAATGAGGTGGTTCATGGGATTATCATCCAACCCTATTACCACTTGGGTATAAATGGAAACTTCCTTCCTAGACAAATATCGAGATTATTATGAGGGAGAAATAGGAAGGAAGAGTTTTTCAAAATCAAGCAGGAGGAGGATGATAATATAGAAGATTATTTGGATGATTTCTCTTTGTAAGTAAAAGGTGTGGATTTGTACTTCAAGAATAGTTAAGTAAAACCATTTTTCTTAAAGGTTTGGAAGATGAATCTTGGGAAGCTCTTAACTTGATAGGAGGTGGAAATATTGATCAATTAAGGATGAATGAAATTAAAGATATTTGTAGAAGCTATTCCGCAACAAGGGGTGGACCTAAGAAGGGAAAATTAGTGAAAAATTTGAATATAGATATTAACAAACTAATGGATGAATTAGCAAAATTTAAAACAAACATTTTAGTTCAATTAACCTCTGCTATGGATGGATTACAACCTAAAGCAAATGCCAAAACCGAACCCTTATCTATGTATTTTCCTAGATGTAGGAAGAAGCATGCAATAAGGGAATATCCTTTAGATAAAACATAAGTATTTCTTATCTATGAATCTAAATAACATGATATTCACACTTTTTCTCTTCTTCCACTCTAACGAATTAGCTCAAAAAAACCGAGACATCATCCACATAGAAGAATTGAATTTTTTCGAGAGACAACCTACCCAAGGATAGTTCATGCCAAGGTCATCTCCTAATCCTTGGATGATGCCATGGGCTGCTCAAATAGTACCACAAAGTTGGGGACAACAACCTTTGGTCTCTCATCCAACTTGGAATCCTCGGGATTCGAGAAGGTCAATCTTGGTATGCTCAAGGACAACAACAACCATGGACTGGTCAAAATAACTAGTATTCTTGGTCACAACCTAGATGGGGTCTCTAGTAATTATGCTTAAGGGAAAACATATCCTAATCAGAATCAACAAGCCATAATGGGCACCCCAGCACAAAATTCATAGGATGAAAATGTATTCCAAATGCAAATGCCAAGTACATCCAGAAAGTAGTAAACCCAAGAAAGAAACAAACAACTCCTGTCTATGAATAGAACCGAGAAAAATCAGTTCATCTAAATGCCTTGGATTGTAAGGAGGATATTCAAACAAGATCTGAAAAAATAGTTAGCTTGAGTCCACTTTTCTGTTATCATCACTAAAATGAAAAAAGAAACTAAAACCACCTAGTGCACAGTCTTTGCCCCCAAGAAATATGAAAAAGAAAGAGATAAGGAACTAGAAAGAAACTCTACTGAAACTCCATTTCCAGAGAGATTTAAAAAGCCTATAGAAATCAAGGAATCTGAATTGGTTCAAGAACTAAGGAGATCTGAATATTTAAATACCACTATTACAAGTAATTAAGGACATTCTAGAGTTGAACAAAATAATCAAAATGCTATGTTTAAAAGGCTTGGAAGAAAGAAAAGAGATTACCCAGGACTATTAAGGTAGATGGGAAACTTGCTAATTTATTAGCAGGAAAGCTCCTACTTCCCAAATATGGAGATCCTGGAAGCCCTGTTATTTCTGTCTCTATAGGGAATAAAAATATACATAACATTTTGGTTGACTTGGGAGCAGCTATAAATGTAATGATAGTGGCCACTCTGTAAACATTACCATTAACAGGTATAAAACCTACTAACACCATATGTAGATGGCAAACCGATGCAGTAGAAAAACTAGAAGGATTTATTGAAGATGTGGTGGTTATGGTGGAGTCATGGGAATATCCGTTGACTTCCTTATATTGCAGCTAAAAGGTAAAACATTGAGTGATCCCATTATTTTGTGCGAGACCATGGTTAGCTACGATTCGCGTTTGCCTTAATTAATTAAGTGGGAGTAATATGAGTATTTCAAATGGTAAGAATTATAAGAAAATTTCATTATATCCTCTGCACAACCTTTTAGTGATAATCAAGAGCAATTATGGGTTGAAAATCCGATATTAATGAGAAAAATTTGTCTTCGTTGGCCATGATCACATTATAGGATCACGTAAGAGAAATAGAAGATATGATTAACCCACCATTGAATGTACACAAATTATCTTTGGAGCAGTCAAGAATAGTTCTGGAACCTAAAAAATTAGTTCGGAACTCGTAGAATATGTTTGAATCATCACAATTAGTTTTGGAACCATCACAATTAGTTCTGGAACCATCACAATTAGTTTGGAACCACACCAACAGTAATTCCCTACAAATGAAGATAATTTTTCTCTAGAGGAATGATATTTCTCTTGGGGAGAGGAAGAATTTGTAGCTTCATCTTCACATATATCAGGAGATGATGAAGAATTTCTAGAAAGCAACAGTGATGAAGAGTTCAACCTATAACAAGATAAGTATCATAATTCTTCTTACTGTCCTTTTTCCAGCATTTTGTCTCAAGGAAATTTTGGAGATGTTGCTACATATCATATGTTGTTTCCACATGCATGTCCATTAAATACTTTAATGGAACACTTTCAACAAATTAGTTCATCATACATTGGAACCAAACATGTTGAGATTCAACCGGGTAAAATTTTGAATATTAATAGTTGGTTGAAGAACGATGAAGAAGCTAAATTGTTTGATGTTCTGAAATATCATACTAAATATTTTTCTTAGGATTATAAATATATGAAAGGAATCCACCCAAGTATCAGCACTCATCACATCTATACTAAAAACATTAGACCAGTTAGGCAACCTCAAAGAAGGATTAATCCAACCTTAAGGGATATAGTCAAACAATAAATTGAAAAACTATTACAAATAGGTTTTATCTACCCTATCTTAGATAGTCATTGGGTGTCTCCTCTTGTAATTGTGCCTAAAAAGAATAGAAAATGGAGAATTTGTGTTGACTATAGAGAACCGAAAAAATCCATCCGAGAGATTATTTTCCCTTACCATTCATAGATCTAGTTTTAGACAACCTTTTAGGTAAACAATATTTTTTCCTTCGATGGCTTTAGTGGATACAATCAAATCAAAGTTCTTGTTGAGGATCAGGATAAAACTACATTTACATGTCCATGGGGTACCTTTTCCTATAGGTTATTACCATTTGGATTATTATGCAATGCTCCAACAACCTTCAAAAGAGTTGTATTAGCAATTTTACTGAGACCTAACAATTGGATGTGTAGAGGTATACATGGATGGATTTATTGTGCGTGGAGATATGTTTGATGATGCTTTGAGAAATTTAGATAGATTATTAATGATATGTGAGCAATACAATATGTCTCTTAGCTATGAAATTTTTTTAATGATGGCTGACGAAGGGATTGTATTAGGACACCATATTTCAAAAAGAGGAATTCAGGTTGATCAAAACAAAATCAGAATTATTTCAGACTTACCTGTTCCTCAAACCCCATAGATATCAAGTCATTTTTAGGACATGTTGGGTACTATAGATGCTTTATCAAGGATTTTAGTAAAATTACTGCCCCCATGTTCAATTTTCTTACCAAGGACTATGAATTTCTTTGGGATGAAAGGTGTCAACATTCTTTTGAAGAAATCAAAGAAAGATTAGTCACTGCCCCAATATTGAGAGGACCTAATTGGGAGAAACCTTTTCATATCAGACATGATGCCTTAAATAATTCCATTAGTGCGTTTTGGGACAAAAGATGAAGAAGGAAATTTTATGCTATCTATTACCTTAGCAAAAAAATCTTACTCCCACTGAAAAATAATTTCTTTCTATGATATATGCAATTAATAAGTTTAGACATTACATTACGGGGTAAAAATATTTGTAGATATAGTTCACTCAAAAATTAAATAATTAATGAAAAACAAAGTGGTTGGAGGTAGAATAATTAGATGGTTATTTATTTTACAAGAATTTGATATTACGATTGTGGAAAATCTAGGTAAATCTAATGTGGTAGCTAATTTCTTGTCAAGACTAACCACTACAGGAGAGCAAGATATAGTCAAGGAAAACTTTCTAGATGAAAAATTGTTTGTTATTTGCGTTGATACACCATGGTTTGTTGATATGGAAAATTATCTTGCAATAAGGAAGTTTCCTCCTTTCACTAAGAAACAAATAAAGAAGTTAATCAAAACTAGTGCAAAATTCAAATGGTTAAATGGAATGCTATTTAAGTGTGGTCTGATTTGGTCTTACAGTGTGTAAGAGAAGATGAAATATTTGACATCCTCCGAGGCATGTCATGATGAACCAAGTGGAGGACACTATTCAGTTAAAAGAACAACTCACAAGATACTTGACACTTGTTATTATTGTCCATCTATATACAAAGATATGAAGAAATATATCGGGTGGTGTGATCCTTGTCGAAGGATGGGACAGATAACCTTTACCAATGAAATGCCTCTGCAACCTCAAGTATTGATTGAACAATTTGAGAGATGGGGGTTGGATTTTGTTTGTCCTTTTAGTCCTTCACAAAGGAAGAAGCATATTATTGTGTGTACGATTATGTGAAAAAGTGGGCAAAAGTGCAGGCTTTAACAAATGCCATTGAAGAAGCAAAGTGGCTGATTTCTTTGAAGACAAAATTATGGTAACGTTTAGAGCACCAAAGAGCATAGTTTCAGACGAAGGACCACAATTTATGTCTAATATGATCTAGGATTTCACAATGTATTATAAAATCAATCATAGGAATTCATCTCCCTGTCACCCATAATCAAATGGACAAGCTGAAGTAACTAATGAGAGAATTGGAAAACATTCTTACCAAAAGCAGATTGAAGCATGAAGAAGAGATTCGTGTAAAGAGACTACATGAAAGTTGTCTAGGATTACAATACAACTTGAAAACTACAACATGGTTTTCACCATATGAGTTAGTCTATGGGAAAATCCCTTCTTTCCTATTGATTTTGAGCTACGACATTGAGGACAATAGTTAAGGTGGGTATTGAGTTAGATGCAGCTCAAAAAAGAGAATCCTTCAACTCAATAGAGTTGGATGAATTGAGATGGAAGCACTTCATGAGACAAAGATAATCCAAGATCAAAGGAAGAAATGGTATGATACACATATCAAGAAAAGAACATTCAAAGTAGGAGACTGGGCATTTCTGTTTGATTCTAAGTACCAACAATTCAAAGGAAAATTTAGAACTAGATGGATGGGACCCTATCATATTGAGAAAATATTTGACAATGCTTCTATTCGAGTTACTTCCCATTAATGGTAGTAGAAGAACACTTTTTGTCAATGGTCATAGGATAAAGCTTTAAAGGAAGCCTTCTACTAGGATGAATTCTTGAGGTAGATTGAAGTAGATAAAGAATTTGATCATATGGAAGAACCCGTTTCTTCCAAAATGATCAAATAATCGATGGATATATCCAAAATAAAGGGAAGAGAATGAAAACTAGTAAATGGCGTTCTCTTTCCCCCAAAAAGAAAAAAACAAGGGAAGAGAGTGAAAATCAGTAAATGGTGTTCTCTTCCCCTAAAAAATTTCTCTTAGAGATCAATTGAAAACCAGAAATAAGCGGTTGATCTTCTCAAATAAATGGCTAATTTAAAATAAATAAATAAATTCTTGGGAATTCGGCTATTTTTCTAACCATTTTCCTTTTGTTTCACTTTTTAGAATGATGAATCATCATGACGAAGGGATTACATCATCAATAATGGTAATTATGTCTTTAACTTATTAAAGGTTAGAGTAAAATTTCACATGTGTGATTAGATTTGATTTAAAAGTTTATATGATGAGTCATCTATTTTACATCATGATTAAAAGTGAGTAATCATGAGAAAGATATTGATGGAATAAATTGGCTGGCATAGTTATAATGAGTTATCATTAGTGTGGAATCAACAAAGTGAAAACTAGTTGTAGAGAAACTTCAAGGAAGAAGCAGCGAATTAGGTTTGCATTCCACACTACAAAACAAGTACATGCAACTAAGTACAGTAATTATGTAGCTAAATTCGTTAGTTTCGTAGCTAAGTGAAGAGTTCTTCAGCCAACCCGCACAAGATTAAAGAAGAACAAATTTGAATCACCTATGTATCATGGGGATTAAAAAGAAGTTAGAACCAGAGGATGATACCCAACTCATTACAAATGAAGAAGTGGCAGCTATCTTTCATCAGGAAGGATGGCTGGAATTTCTAAGAAAGTTCTCCAAGTATAACAATGAATTGGTAAGAGAATTTGTTATAAATTTAGAGCAATCCAAGAAAAAGGTTAGAAATGTTTTCATTCCTTTTTCTATGAATACAATCAGTAATATATCTGGAGTGCCAATTGTGCATGTCCCAAACCCTGTCAGAGGGACATTAAAAGACTTGGTTGAAACCTGCTAGAAAAAGGGGGAAGATGAACCCCAATATATTTACAACACAAATAAAATCATAAAAGGGGTCGAAGGTCCATCTTTCTCAAACCCTTTGACAAAGTGGCATTTGGATAGTCAAATATTTAACTTTGTGATGGACAATTCACGTCAAGTAGGAAGAGAAGTTGAATATTCTCATATACCTTAGATATGGAGATACAAATCTAGAATATATAGTAAACCTTCTAGGGTTTCTTTTTTTACTCATCCACACATGTCCTAGAGGTATTCATGGGGTGTGGGAACAATCAGACATCATGCGTTAGTGCATTTAGTGTGCCGAAACATCATTTTTTTGAATAAAAATGGAGAAGAAATGTGGGAGAAATTTATTAGCAAGTTTAAGCAGAGCCCTGATATTCTTAGGAGAGTAATATCAACTCCTTCTGCTCTTGCAATTAATTTGGAAATTGATGCCACTATAAGAGGAAAAGAAATAACTAGGTGGAGAGGAAATACCAAAAAGAAGAAGATCTGGAAGGACTAAAACTGCATAACCTACTATGCCTTGAAGAAATTCCTTCCTCTCGTAGTAGCTATAGGAGAGCTAATATCTGTCTCTGAAAATGAAATTTCACCTAGGAAAGAGAAAGAGGTGAAAATCAAAAGAATCTCTAGGAGGAGACCCATTTCATACATTTTGAGGCTCCTCCAGAAGGATAATTCATAAAAGGTTGAGAGAAATTCCAAATGAGATGGAAGATCAAGAAGGGTTGGAAAAGGAAGCTGCTGATATTTTGGGCAGCATGGCCATGAATCCTCCTAGACCAAGCCAAACAGAGATAGAAAAATAAGATGAGAGATTTGAGAACAAGTTTTCCAAGAGATGTGTGAATCAATAAAGCACCATCACCGAAGAAGATGAATTGGCATCTTGGAAATGGAAAGGGAAATCCTTTGGTAGAATAAGAATACTTAACCCCAAGGAACTTTTAGAGAAAGTAGAGAAATAACAAGTTAAACATGCTCTATTTCTGTCCAGGAGAAGAATTCTTTATTAGAGAAAAGGATGAGGAGTTGAATTTTTTCAAACTTAAATTAGAACAGAGAGAAATGGTTATTGAGGAATTAACAACTCAGGCTCACTGAGACGAGACCGAGGAATTGACAAGAGTTAAACATTAGATAATGGAGAAAGAGGAAGAGTGTCAAAATTCTAGAAAACAAACTGCTTTGTCCAGGTCAGCCTACTGACAAACTAAATGAACTTTTGGCCACTTAAACAACTATGGGATGATACTTGTAGAGAACTCGGTGAAAGCCAAGACATCCAATGAGGACTCAAAAATAAAGATAGAAGAAGAGAATAAAGCTAGAAAATAATGGGAAGAAAAATATTACAAAGAAGAAAATGAAAATTTAAATATCTTGTGAAAATACAAATGGTTTGCATGATGAGTGAAAAATTGCTTGCTTGTAGGAGACCTTCTCCCGTATATAGTATGTTTTTGGAAGAATAATTCATTCGCTGACAATTATCAAGGATAGTATGTGGCCTTCCACATGAAATAAAAGATGAAGCTGATTTCATGGTAGCCTATTCCTTATCCAATGCAGAGCATAAAATCTTCTCTTCGAATTCCATCTCTCGCAATCTCATGATGGAAAAGAACTCGTGTTTTATGATTAGTTTGTATGTAGGGGGAGATCTAACTTAATGCATTTGTTTTTGTTATTCAAAATAAGATTGCATGTAAGGAGAGGGAGTCAAAAATCTATTAAATGCTACTTCATTTGGTCTTTGTATGAGGATTCATTATGGTAAACCATCCTCCTTTCTACACATTTCGAGATCCACGTGCATTTGATAAAAGGTTTAGGAAACCTTATCTTACCAATTTACAAATAAGTATTAATGCCTTCACCTCTTATAAAGAGCAAAATTTTGAAGATATTTATGAGGCATATTTGAAAATATGGGAATTGATCATGGTGGCATTGAGAAGGGAAGTAATATCTCCCAAAAACTTAATCTAGAGTTTGCATAGAGAAAAAGCCTTATGTACGTTAATTCCTCATATCAATAAAAGCACATGGCCATATAGATGGGATGAGAACAAGACCTCCACTCCTTCTCACCCCCATGTCACCATGGCGAGAATAGAGAACCAAAAGATCCCACTTAATTTGATGCATGGAAGAGGAAAGTAGAAGTAGGAGTAGGTATAAGTACCTATGAATTAAAGAATTGGGATATTCAGTTCTAGCCATTTGACCTAAGAAATCAAATGGAATGTAGAATATATAACCACAAATTTGAAGAGTAAACTTTGTAAAGGGACTTACAAACAAGTATGTATGGGGAAATGATGAGGCCAGAATATGTCTATTAAATGTAGAATAAATGATCTCATCTTACTCTCCTTTTTATTAAGTTTGACTGCATTTTGTGAATTTTGTTTGATCTGATATAAATTAGGATTTAATTTTCCATCTTTTTTTATTATGATTCTAACATTTAAAAGCTCTATAATTCCTAACAAAGCATTTTGGAAACTCATTTTTGTAATAAAATAGGTCACAATCAGGGGGAAGAACAAATATGAAGCAGATTGCATGTTCTTGGAAGCATTGGAATCAATACAGTTTAGTTCCGAATCGCCAAACTTAGTTTTTAAACTCCTCCACACACGATTACGAAGTTTTGTCACTTAGTTTTGGAACTTTCGGACTTAGTTCCAAAATTATTGGAATTAGTTCCAAACTCCTACAGATAGCTCAAATTCTATCGGTTAGACCTAGAATGATTTCCTTTAGTTCCAAAACTCTTATAAAGTTCCGGAACTGATAAGAGTCTATTCCAAATGGCTGGTGATTTTTCAAATCAATGATCCTATCAATCAGGAGAAGATTAGAATATTTATGACTCTCCATACTTAGAGATCGATGATAATTATCACACAGGCTTATACATCTAGCCATGTTCCAATTCAACATCTATTCTAGGAACGATTCAGTTCCATCGTATTAGTGGAATAGTTACGGCCATAAATGCACCCTGAAAGTACACACACACACACACACATATATATATACATATATATATATATATATATATATATATATACGAGACATGTTGATATAAAAGAGAGAGATAGATAGATATAGAACATGAGATAGATATAGATTGATATACACAGATCCAACACATTTTGTAATGCAAAACATTTTATCAATAAAATAGCCATTTCTATTTTGAGAGAAAATTAAGTTTTCCAATCCTATTTTGAGGCGGAGCAAGGGCCCACTCCTCCAAGAACCAAGATCCTTGTTTTGTTGGTATTTATATTTTTAGAGAAAATAGTTTAGATCTGTTAATTCTATATCACTTTCAATTCCTTAAGTTGAAATATATTGTAGACTTGTCCCTACAGGTGTTCTAGATTAAGTTCTTATTTCTTTGCAATCATTTT
Organism: Taxus wallichiana var. yunnanensis; assembly: GCA_018340775.1. NCBI lineage: Eukaryota > Viridiplantae > Streptophyta > Pinopsida > Cupressales > Taxaceae > Taxus > Taxus wallichiana. The sequence goes on along the minus strand of CM031238.1, from coordinate 754,143,531 downwards.
CCAAGAATTCTCAATAGTGTGTTTATTTCTGTAATGTTTGTTTATTTCTAGCAATTCATTTCTACAAAGAGTGTTTACTTCCAAGGCAAAGTGTGTTTATTTCCATTTCTATTCATTTTTAAAAAGTGTGTTTACTTCAAGCAAGTTTGTTTATTTCAGCAATTCATTTTTATAAAGTGTGTTTACTTCAACATGTTTTCATAGTTAAATTCCAATAATTTGTTTAACCAAGAAGTCCTTAAGACATTGAAAAGATCCCCATAGAATAAAAATACCTACAATCAATTGCTAGATCACTAAGATTCTTCTTGTTACATATAGCTTTAGACACCCCTAGTTTGAATATGACATCAACATAAAATTTATTAAATGAAGGGAATAATGACACCCATCACCCAAGTAATTCCATCTTGACCACTTCCAGTTATAGAGGTAGGTATACTCTGCTCCATCTTCTTCTATGTTCCCCCGACCATGACGGTCTTGTGTATTGCATAAAACTGGAAGCTCTAGGTTAGAGGGATTCGTTGATGTTTCTACCCCTTTGTGGGAAGTGGGGAATGAGGGAGACAATGAGGTTGTCCCACTTTGAAAATCACTAGACACCATATTCATTACCGCTCATCCTTTTCCCCAGTATTCACCGGCCATGCCTACATCTTTAGAAGTTCACTCCATAGCTCCAAAACTACTTCAAGACTCTGAATCCTAGAATCTTGTTCCAATGCCTTCAGAATGGAGGTCGATCATCTCATGTCTCTATTTCAAGATGCCAATCCTCACAATTATCTAGAATAAATCACACTCCTTAAGGCCTAATTGAAAGGTATGGAGGAAACAAACTTGTCTTTACAAACTGAGTTTACCCAATGCACAGTGGAGAAAGTTAGAGAAATATCTGCTTTATAAATTGAAGTTAGTAGCTTAAAGCGACAAAAGGATAAAGGTCTTAGAATTTTAAATTATTTCTACTAAATATCTCTTCGTAATGCGAATTAGAAAAAGAAAATAAGAAATTAAAAGGGGAGATGGAAATTATCCAAGATGAAAAACAAAAACTTCTTTCCCTTTTGACTTTGTCTATCCTTTGGATTTTAAGCTCTTATCCTGTAGGAAACCCTCCTCAGTTTACAACATGTTTATTCAGGAGCAGTTTTATTCTTGGCAGTTGTTTCAGTTGTGTTGTCAGTGCCTTACGAAGCTCTTGATGGCAATATTTTCTTATCTGTTTACAAGTCCAGTACACCTAAAATTCAAAACTTGCTTTGTGAGTTTTACCTCCATAATATGTTAGTTACCAATGTCCCTGACTTTTTAATTAACTTATTTGTGGGGGATTTTCAATTAAAATCCTTTCAATCCTTGTTGCAAAATCAAATCATATGGGGTGAGAAAATGGATATTTTCAATCACATGGCTCAAACAATAGGTTTTATATCCATCCTACACATCATACTGATGTGGATTTGTGGAAAAATTTCAGATCTCTCTACTACCAAGTAGGTATTAGAGAGAATACTTCAAAAATCCTACTGAAATGTGTAGAGGATTTTGAAACCTACGATCAAGTAGCACTTTGGGGTGGCATGAAGGCCTCGTCACAAGAGATGGGACACTTTTAGCTTGCCATTAAAATCTAGGGAGGTTATTTTCGTAACATGAGTTGGATTATGCGTTGGGGTGATGCCCTCATTACAATTATAAGACAGTTTTCATAAAAAACTAGAAAGCAATACAATGATGAATGGGCAAGACTTTAAGTATGTCCACCCCTCCTCTTGAGTCCTACTACCACTTGGAAAACAATGATGCACAATCAAACGAGAGCTTTACAAATTGGGTCAAGGTCACTTCAAATACTCAGGGATGTAAAGGTATGAGGAAGCAATATGTTGATCAGTTCGAAGAATATGACATGGCTCAGCAGCTTGGTCAGAGAAGGACATAGATAGGTTGCATTGGGACATGTAATAGGTAAAGTAAGGGGGAAATGATGAGTGCATTATTTGGCTCATTTATATCATTCCTACAATCTAAAGTAAATAGCCACTTAGATATGATTTTCTAATGTATGGGGATTCTTTCAGATAGTTATATCATAGTGAGTTTGATGCATTTTCCTTGATTTTGTTCATGAAAAATGATTACCATATAAACCTCCTACTAATTTTATTTGTGAGGAAAATGTGATGATGTGTAGAGAGAAATGACGAATTTTTGTTTCTAATGTATTTACGAAGTCCGAGTTGGGAGCTGGGATACGAGAGCGTAAGTCATTTTCCACTAGTTGACCTATTAGTATGGGACTTGTTTCTAACTGTCCCATAGGAATTTATGAGTTTTAGTTAATATTGATTAGTGGAAGATGTTAGTTCTACCTATTATGGTGAATTTTGTAAATGTTTGTGTCTATATTAAGACACCTTCCTAATAAAATGATTAGCTATTTTTCATGGAGATACTTTACAATATATCGTCCATGGTATTCATAAATTTCAACTTCATATGTTGTTTACTTCGATATGGAACTTATTTAAATTAATAGAAGTAAAGTTCATTTTGAATATCTAAAGCTACTCGTAACTACTTTGTCCCAAGGAGAGCAAGGGCCCACTCGACCGAGGAGACAAGAGGTTGTTTTATGTTCACATATGCATATAGTTTTCTGATAAGTCTTACTGCAATCCTTGTTTTAGTATATTTCATGCAATCTTTAGTTGAATGTATTTTTTTCCTTACCAGCACTTTTATCTGGAATATGTGTTTTCTTTTATGCAAAGTCTAATTAACATGCGATCTTACTTTTACTAAGTTCTAGCTTCAATTGTGTAGTTGCAATTCCATTTGTTTGAGTATGTGTGTGTGTATTTCAATTTCAATTAGAAGTGTAGCTTTTAGACTTCCTTTCATTGCAGTAGATGAATTCCATAGATTTACATTAGGTTTCTATAGATTAGTAACCAACTTAAAATATCTCACAACACCCCCAACAGAAATCCCAACAAGAATTAGTTACATAAAGCTCCATTGCATACAACCTAGGACACAACCCTGGTTTATAATGACACTAACAAGAGATCATGTTAGTTAAATGATTGGAGAATACAATGACCCATCATTTTTGGCATCATTTCTAGGGACACCATAAGCAACACTACGTTGTTTCTTTCACTTCACATGCTATGGGTGTTAATGGAGTTCATATATGCAACCAGTAGATGTCTTGGGCCTTGTTTTAATAACCACACTTGATGCATAGGCCATGGGATGATCAAGGGATATTTACATCACGCAACATTCAAAAAATCTCTCTGGACATTTTACACATAGAAGACACCGTGATTGACACTACCTCCAATACAACACCTAGAATCATTTTTGAGCATTATGTATCCTCCGAAACACTCAGAAATGGGGACCATGGGAATAATGGAGACTGCCCCTTGGGTCAGACCTTTACTTACCCCATTTTCTTGGATGAGGATGAGGATGCACCCATGAAAAATATCTCACCATCCATCCTCCCTATCTTTCGAGGCATGTCTATGGAAGACCTTGATCAGTTCTTGTTTGAATTAAAAGTTTTGTGCCAGACATATGACTACAGAATGGAAAATCAAAAACTCAAACTTTTTCCTTCCACTCTCAAAGACTCTGTTATTAGATGGTTCATGGGGTTGACCTCTAAATCCATTAATTCTTAGGAATCCATGGAGACAACCTTTTGGATAACTATCGAGACTATTGTAGGGAAGGGATATAAAAGAAGATTTCTTCTAGATATGGAAAAAGAAGATGAAAATATAGAGGATTATCTGGATAGATTTCTCTTTCTCCACCGAAGAAGAAGTGGTTATGAGTTACATGAAAACATTACTAAAAAAATATTCTTAAAGGACTTGATGAGGAAACTAAGAATTCCCTCCATATCATGGGAGGAGGACATGTGCATAAAATTACCTTAGAACAAATCATTGAGCTACGCAGAAGTTACTATGGAACACGAGGGGGTATAAGATTAAAAATACATCCAAACTTACTCTGGGTGCCTCACAAACTCTGGAGGAAATGGCTAACATGAAAATAAACATTTTTCCATAGTTAACATCAACCATATATGGACTCAAAGCCGAACCAGTGCCCTGCCAAATAACCTCTAGACATATATTTCCCTAAGTGTAGGAAGAGACACCCCCTGAGAGAATGTCCTTTGGATGTCACAGACATGTGTTTAATCTGTGAAGTGGCTGACCATGACACTAAGCATTGCACCTTCTTACCATAGTTGAAAGGAGGCTTGAATGTTGTCTCTCAAGCTGACGCAGAGTTAAACTTTGTTCAAAGGCCAAATAATTAGGCTGGATTTCCACCTTGACCTACTCAGAACCCCTAGAGGATGTCATGGCCTAATCAAGCCCCTCAGCCTACTTGGGGACAACCTGAGTGGACAACATCAAATTAGATGACTTATCCACATCCACCACCTTGGATGAATCCCTACACTTAGCTAGGTTGGACACCACCAACCCCAACAAGTCCATGGAATAACCAATAAGTGGGGCCCTCAATAGATCCTAACCAAAACCAGCCATGGACACCACCATAAAACATTAATCAACAACAAAGATTCCAACAACCATAGAAATCTTAAGTGGCCCCACCACAAGACTACTAACAACACGGACAAAAGACACAAACAAAACTTCCAACCCAGCTAGTAGAAAATCCTAAAAATTAGCAGATAGCTTGAATTAATGAAGCAAGACCAAGTAACACAATGCAGGTTAATACTATTGGTAATTTGTGGTTGAGGTCTGGAAAAACATTGAATCCTCCTATGGTTATCACAGAAATTCCTATAGACATTGATAAAGAAGAGACACTTGAGGACAATACAGGACCTGCACCTTCTCCACAGACACAAAACACTCAGAATCAGTCAAGAACTTAACCAGAATACCCATCAAGCTCCTTTCCCTAAGCGGTTATAGGACACTCAAACGAATATGAAACAATTCTAGTACAAGAATTGAAAAAAGTGCACATTGAGGTCCCACTTATGAGAGCAATAAGGGACATTCTTGAATTAAACCAAACCATTAGAAATAATTTGATATAAACACTAGAGAGGAAAACGAAATACCCAAAAATGTTAGGGTGGAAGGAAATTTGGCTGATTTAGTAGCTGGAAACCTTATTTCACCAAAATATGGGGATCCTGGGAGTCCAGTTATTACTATTTGTATAAAAAAAATCGTCAATATCTAATATTTTGCAGATTTTGGTGCTTCCATTAATGTCATCACAAAAGAAATGTTTAATTTTTTATCCTTAACAAGACTACAACCTACCAATATTGTTCTTCAACTAGTAGATCAATCCATTATTATACTAGATGGTGTGATCAAGGATATAATGGTCACCACTTGAATCTTGGGAGTATCCTGTAGATTTTATGGTCTTACAACTTAAAGCTCAGAAATTGGGATATCCGGTTATCTGGTAAGACCCCTGTTAGCCACTTGTTGCTTCATATATCGACCGTAGGTCGGGAAAATGACCATTCTAAATGATTAGAAATCCAAAAATATTTCATTATACCCTCATGCCTAGCCTTATGTGAATTCTTGTGACTAGTTATGGGTAGATTCTTTGAATACTAACTCTCTCGAATTCTTCTTATTTGTCCACCATTCTAGTGTAAAACTATATGGCGAAGTTGTTGAGTTACATACACCGGCCGATGCGAGAGGGCTCAAAGTGACTACGGAAATCAGCACTCTAGCTACTTTAAATCGGAACTATGATCAGACCCATTTTCTCTAAACATGTCCAATGTTATTTCCTTGGTAAGTAATACTTCTAATGAGTCTTGTAAGGAAATATATCCTTATAATTCGGAATATTCATTCCCTGATTTCTATTTTCCTTTGACCAAGATTTTGTCTCTTGAAAATATACCCATTCTACACATGCTTCAACCCCATGTTTTCCCATTGAATTCCTTAATCACCAATGCAGAGCTTGCTCTTTTAAATGATACTAAGCAGTGTCTCACAAAGATAGAAAAGACTTGACCATTGGTGATGATTTAGAGGCCAATTAAGAAGCCAGGGTTCTCAAATTTTTGAAGAAAAATTCCCACACTTTTGCTTGGGATTACATTGATATGAAGGGAATTCATCCTAACATTTTTACTCACCATATCTACACTGAGGACGTCAAACCTATAAGGCATACACAATGGAGAATTAACCCGGCCGCTCGAGAGACATAGTCAAAGGTGAGATAGAAAAATTGCTAAAAGTAGGATTCATCTACTCTATATCTAATAGTAAGTGGGTCTCCCCATTAGTTATAGTTCCCAAGAAAACTATTAAATGGTGAATATGTGTTGACTACATGGAACTTAACAAAGCCACCAAGAAATATTATTTCCCCTACCTTTATTGACTGTGTTCAAGACAATCTCACTGGTAATAAATATTTTTCTTTCTTGGATGGGTTTAGTGGGTATAACCAAATTAGTATTTCCCCTGTTGATCAAGATAAAACTACCTTTACTTACCCCTGGGTACATTTTCTTATCGAGTCTTACCTTTTGGAATTTGTAATGCACCCACTACGTTTTAGAGAGTAGTCTTGGCCATCTTTGCAAATCTTACTAATGACTTTGTTGAAGTTTACATGGATGAATTCACTGTCCATGGATCCACTTTTGATGAATCTATAAATAACCTTGAGAAATTATTGAGCAGATGTGAGAAAACCAATTATCTCTTAGTCATTAAAAATGTATGATGATGGTCAATCGGTGGAATTGTCTTAGGTCATCATATTTCTGCCAAAGGTTTATAGGTTGACACCAAAAAGATATCAATCATAACTCAATTACCTATACCAACTAATCAAACTAACATCAAAATATTCCTTAGTCATGCATGGTATTATCGGTTCATAAAATATTGTAGTAAAATTGTTGCACTTATGTTCTTATTGCTAACAAAGATTGTGTTTTTGAATGGTCGAAGTCGGTTCTTACGGGCATTTGATTTTATCAAAGAGAAGCTAACCACTACCCCAATCTTACAAGGTCCCGACTAGGGGCAACCTTTTCATATCCACACCAATGCCTTTAATACAGCCATGGGTGTTGTCCTTGGGCAAAAATATGCAAAAGATCACATATATGCCATTTACTTTATTAGCAAGAACCTGACTCTTATGGAAAGAAATTACACTACTATGGAAAAGGAATTCTCGTTGTTGTATACTCCTTGAATAAATTTCGTCATTACATCACTGGGTATAAAATATTTGTTTATACTAACCACTCTGTCATTCGATATTTGATGAATAAACTAGTGGTTGGAGGTAGGATTATTCGATGGTTACTCTTATTATTGGGTGAATTCAATCTTACCATTATTGATAAGCCAGGAAAATCTAATGTTGTTGCTGATTTCCTTTCAAGATTGAATGTTTCAAGTAATGATGAAGCAGTCCAGGATCAATTTCCCAACAAACATTTGTTTGCTATATCAACTAAGACTCGAGTGGTTCACCTATCTTACGAATTATTTAACATAGGGAAGTATCAAGTGTCTATTTCACTCATAAGGAGAAATGGAGATAGGTTAAAAATAGTGCTACGTATAAATGGTGTAATGTAATTCTATACCAACGGAACCAAGACGGGTAAGATTTGATCCAATTCTACTCTTGTTAGTTGAAATAGTTTGTAGAAATTGGTTTGGGTAGAAATGGTTTTGGGTAGGAATTAAATTTGAATTTGGAAGTAAAATTGATGAAATAGGAAGGGTAGGAAGTCCAATGTGGGTTAAATAGGGGTAGGGAGGAAGGTAAGGGAGATTTGGGTAAGTATTTAGGTTGGTATGGTTAAATTTTGATAAATGGGGGAACGGTTTTTGGTTTGGTTGGTGTGACAATGATTGACATCATCAAGGGTGGTCGACGATCAACCATAGCCAAAGATCGGTCAAATAGAAAGTGACCGATCGCTGGTCATGATAGAATTATTCTGGTCACCGGTGGATGATGTGGTCGACTATTGAGGAAAAATAGATTGAGAAAGGGTTATGGTGGGAGGGAAAGAGAAAGAGAGGTAGTGAGGTATAAATGTAAGTGTGTTGAGAATAGGTAGGGTAAAAGGTATATATGATATGATTCGAGGGGTGTGAAAGTGGGATAGGGGAAAGGGGTAGGTCATTAGGGTTGCAGGGAAATAAATAATAAGAATTTCAGGAATAGGTTAGTCGGGTAAGTAATATGTTAAGTTTGGTCAAGATTTAATAATGGTGTGGGTTATTGGGTGCAAAGCTATGGACCGATTACGAATGAGAGACAAAGTATCACCTCCGCTACTAAGCTGATGAGGGAGCATGATTGCAGAGGAGTGGTGTCACATTACAAATGTCATCCCGATTGGGATTAGACACTACATGAACATAGTTCAAGATCCGAGCTTGATTGTCTCACTCATCGATTGGATGGGATTTAACGACCAACACATTTCATCTAACATGATGGGTGATATCACAATCACCCTAAAGGACATGTACAGGATCTTGTGGTTACCGATAGTGGGGATACAAGTTTATTATATTTATTTATAGGCATCAAAGGAGCTAATTTTGACGGTTTTGGAGAAGGGATTGAAAAGATGAGGTTTTATAATGTGAGCCCGAGCTATAGAGAAATGTACATGGCCCATCCTGAGGAGATGAGGTTGGTTGTTCTGATCATGGAGGAAATGTGTTGTTTTTCACTTTGCCAGGGTGCAAAGGTGGGAGATTCCTTGGGTGTTGATGGGAGTACCCATGACATGATGGAGGATAGAACCCATTTTCCTTTGGCGTTAGCATTCTTAGTTCAACCGTACAGGAGTTGTGGGCCTATTGGAGATTACAGAGGTTCATTTTGTTGCACCTTTCTTCTCCACTGCTAGGCATATGAGCACATCGTATGTGTGTGTCCAATTGGTATGCCCCAACCAGATGCATTTGATGTGGGCTTGGTTCGAGTTGGATACAGGCATTGGGTGCCTATTGTTGGAGAGTGCAGGGCTACTGAGGGCTACTCACGATGTGGTGTATTATAGGTGGGTGTTGGAGGGGTTATATGGAGTGGACATCATTTGGAGGCTATATGTTGGCTTCCCTTCATATAGTTAGATGACAGTGGAGCTAAGAAAGTTACAACTACTAAGGTGGATAGAGGGGTGTCATGTCGGTGAGCACGAGATGATACCTATCGAGGAGTCGAGGTGAAATTTTGGGCTTCCGGGACGTGCCACCACCTGTTCCCTCAATATAGGAGAGATGATTTGGAGAGACCTATGCCATACCACAGCCCACACAGTGTCGACTCAAGTAGGAGGAGTAGGCGGTGGACCGGAGGATTGATGATGTTGGAGTTACAAATAGATATAAGTAGTGATGGGAAGTCTAGCTACGAGCAACACTACCTAGGCCAAGGTAATTAGACTTGGCTACCCTTACAGTTTAGAGGGATACTTTACATGGGTAGGTTGCCACTTTACAGATTAGATCATAGTATTACGAGGCGGTTGATGAGGTTCGAGACATAGGTTGCCACATTACAGTGCACAGTGTGGTGGATTTACAAGCCCGTGATTACATAGGTATAGGCACCCACATAGGGTGTAGATGGAGATGGGGGATAGGAAACCTCCCTACAAGCGCATATAGAATGGTTGTTAGCCAATTGGCCATTACATAGGATCAGATTGTGGCCTTACAGGCCCAAGTCACAACACAGGAAGTGTCTCGGGATTCGGGGCGGAGTCTCGATGGTACAAAGATCAACGGGATAGGATCCCATGGTACAAAGAGGAGGGAAGGGTTCATAGGTATAGGGATAGAGGCCACCGGTAGTAGGGAAGGGCTCATAGGTTATTACAAGACCCACGACACGCCATAGATAGTGTCGATGGCTAGATTCAGGGATGCCCTAAATGAGGCCAGGTACTACCAAGATCATTTGACTATGATCGAGATAGATGTCTCTTCCTATGCGAAGTATAGGGTATAACAGGCCTTGAGTGAGAGGACTAGATCTTACACACATAGTGCAAAGAGTACGTGAGGGCCAAGATCCCGAGAGATAGGGTCGGGAAGAGGCTACTAGCTCATGGAGGTCAAACCCAACTATAGGCTAGGAAGATGTAAGTGCTAGACCCATAGAGGGTGGAGAGATGGTGATAGGGTGTCAAACTAGAGGAGAGGAGGAGGATATATGAGATCATCCCGGACATCAGGTGGGGTGACGATTAGTCACCATATATGTTTAGGGTATATATTTTTGTATATTTTTGATATATACTGTCCTACGTGCTAAAGATAGTGAGGATGTACATGAGAGTTTTTTGAGATTTTGATTATATACTGGCCTACGTGCCAAAGATGGTGAGGTTGTATATGAGAGTTTGAGATAATTTTATGTATTTGTATCAGTGTACATTTGTATTGATGTGTAAACTTTCATTGGTATAGATGATGGGATTTATGGTATGGATGATGTAGTTGCTTTAATTTCCATTTTTATATGTATATGGGTGGAAACTAGGTGGATTAGGCATGATGGAGTCAGGTTAACTTAGGCATGATTGAGTTAGGTTGGTTTAGGCATGATGGAGTTAGGTCAACTTAGGCATGATTGAGTCGGGTCAGTTTAGGCATGATGGAGTTAGGTGGTTTAGGTATGACAAAGTCGTGTTAGTTTAGGTATGATGGAGTCAAGTCAATTTAGGCATGATTTGATCTTTTTTGGTTTTGATTTAATTTCCAAGTTATTAGTAACATGGGAAATAAATGATGAGTTATATGTATGTTATGGTGTAAATTTCTAAAAAAATTGATATTATAGAAATGTGGAATGATTGATTGGATGTTTTTATGATGTGGTAACATGGTGGATATGGATGTTTGTATTAATTTCCCATTATTGTAGAAAATGGAAAATAAGATAGAATATGAATAGAAAAATGGGGGAAAATAGTTTAGGGTAAAGAGTGGCCAAGCTAACCTCCAAGGGCCCCATGCCCTAGGAGTGTTACCTACATAGCCCCGGTGAAAAGGAGCCTCAGGTAGATGTAGTTCTCCCATAAGCTAGGGAATAATATGATGAATTAGAGGAAAGGGTTGGTAGGTTTTAGGCATGATTGAGTATAAGTCATAGGCATGGTTGAGTCTTAGGTGATAGGCATGGTGGAGTCTTAGGTGATAGTGGAAATATTTTAAAATGTAGGTGTCGATGGTCTGGTCATGTATAGGGTAATCAATAAGTAATGAGGAAGGTAAATGGTAAGAGGTGGTAAAAGAGCCACCTAATTGATAAGAACCTTAATGAGTCTATCATACTAAAGATTGGCTTATGAATGTGAGACCCTAAAAGGCGTTGCATAATGGACTATTCTAAGGGTGAAGAAATTCACATGATCATGAAATTTCACAATTGCGGAAATTCCCTTGAGTAGAGTAGAAAATTAGGGTGAAAAGGCAATGAGGTGAAAATAGGTGGTTTAGCATAACTTAGTGTACGACAACATGTTTACCTGGTAAGAAACCCATGATCAAAATAGGCAAGTCCATGACAAAAAAGTTATCATTTTCTTCATGTTTTTTTTTTATAGTCGATTGATTGGGGGATTCTATATGGGATGAGTATATTATCTCCTTGAGGTCTTCGTGAAGCTGATTGATGCGAAGCTTCTGAAAATTTTATTATATTTTTGCAATGACTTTATATAGCTGTCCTTCGAGGGAGCAATCTATTTATAATGGAAAGAAGAGATGTCCCTTTTGAGGGAGTCATCTGTTTGCTGGAATTTTGACCCAAGGAGTTGAATCCCATTTTATTTTTGGACATTTTAAGTCATGGACAAGACTATAGAGGAAGATTAGGTTCTTGTTTAGAAGACAAAACCATAACACACAAAGGTTAACTATGAAAGAGATGGTTTCAAGTGATGAATGACCATGGGATTCCATATTTGAAAAAGATGAAAAGTATCCATGAGAATCATGCCATGAGTAGAGCCATGGTACTCATATTGAAGATAAGGTCAAGGTGACGGATAATCACATGATTCTTGTTTAGGCGTTGATCCTCAAAATAGGAAACATGGAAGGTGAATGACACTCAATGGACAAGTAGTCAATAGATAGAACGTGATATAGATTTGATTTCAAAATAAAATGGTCTAAGATGCAAGGAATTGAGGGGCTCAAGTTCAAAGTTTACCTTGAAGTGAAACAAATGATAAGCACATGATCCATAGGTATGAGTAATGATATAGGGTCCAAACATGTTATGAGAAAATTATCCTACTTACGTTTCTCTTCTTTGGTTACATGTAGATTTTATTTTCAGACTAGGTCACCAACCTAGAAGGTTCACTCATGGACATGTTTATCATATGTGTGTTTGATACATTTTTGTATATTTGGAGATGGTCAAGAGCATTGAGACGAAAATCATCCAACATCTCAATTTGTGCTAAATGGTCTTGGTGAAATTCATTGTCATTGAGCATGTCTTGCGGTGAGATGGAATCGGACTTCGAGAGGCAAGATAACCTCGGTATTGTAGACCAGGAGAGAAAGGTGTGGCAACATTTGAAGTGTGAATACTATTTTGGTAAACCCATAAGGTGAAAGGAATCTACGTATGACAATCCTTCCCATTATCGTCCACTAATTTCATAAGAATTTTGTTTAAGGTTTTATTGGTTGATTCTACGCTTGGCCATTTTTTGTGGGTAATAAGGTGAAGAGAAACCGAAAAGTTGAATGCCAAAATTATCGTAAATCTTTTGTAGGGTTTTTTTTTAATTTCTTTCCATTATCATTGATGAGGTGGTGAGGGACACTAAAGCAACAAATGATGTGATGGTTGATAAATTCACATATTTTCTCAAACTTTTGTAGAAATGATAGGAATGGATTTCACCCATTTAGTATAGTATTTAGTAGCAGTTATAATCCATTGATGGAGTTGTGAAGAATGAGGATTGATCTCTCCAAAAGATCTAAACCCCATTGAGAGATAGGCCAAAGGTCTCGTGTGACCTGCAAGGAATGACTAGGTGTGTGATGAAGATTGGCATGTTGCTAGCATTTCACACAACTTTTGACATACTCACAATAGTCGTAGTTTGGGGTTGGCCAATAATAGCCAAGGATAATAATAAATTTAGCAATGCCTAAAAACTAAAGTGATTCGAGTTATCCATATTTCACCCCCCAAGCAAAATATTAGATCGCTCATGACCCCGTGTGAGAAGAAATGACTTTGTCAAGCTGTTTCATGCCTTAAATCTATTTTACAGAAAGCTTCAAGAAAATTCAAAATGGAAATGCAATGGGTCTCGTAAAGAAGGGATAGTATCAGAGAGAGGCTAGGAGCAAGAAGGGGAAAATGTCACCGATTCAAGGATCAATAGATAAAGAGTTTTCAAACAAGCGTGGTGTCGCCATGTGTCCCAGGTCAAAGTGGGTCATCGAGGAAAAGGTTAGTTTTTTTCCCTTACCCCAAAGGGTGTAAAAGTTGCAAAATGGGCCGCGACTCCACAAGAGGAAAAAGTCAGTGTTTGAGCCCGAGTCAAACCAAAGCAGGGAGTCAAAGGAAAAGGTGAAAATTTTCCTTTTGACAAAATGGCACAAAGGAAAATGTGGGGCCACAGGATTTTTCTGGATTTTGTGATTCTCGTGGAAAAAGGGGAAAAGATAAATTTGAACCCATAAACCTGATTTTTCCCTAATCTATTGCCACGTGTCCCACATTATCAAAAGGGGACCCATTTTTCAAGTTGTTTTCCCACCCTCCTGTATGAACTTGATACAAACTTCAAGGGGCATATCTTTCGACTCAGGGCTTGAAATATTACAAATCTGACACCATTGGAAAGATCTCGGCCTCACCTACACCATGGAGGTTTAAGACTTTAATTTTTGAGGAGGTTAGGTAAAGGAAAATGGAGGAAATGTCTTTGGGCCTTTAATGTAGGATCCATCTGTCCAACAACCGCCATCAAATTTGATCTATTTTGTCATTTCCTCTTCTTTCAAGGCACTGAATCAAGGAATCATGTAGTAAAGATGGATTTGGGGCATATTTTATTAGAAGAATTAATAGCAGTAATTGAGCTTCAACTCACTTTTCCCGTTTCCCTCTCTCTTTATTCTCTCCGATAAAATCTATAAATACAGGGAAGGATTCATCATTGTAAAGGGAAGTTCATTCTTCTTCCTTTCCCCTCTCTCTCTTTCTTCTCTCTTGTCGAATGTGGAGTTCAAGTCTACTCCCTTGGCTTTGTAATGGCGTTTTCTTTCCTCTTGCCCATTAATTGTGTATTCTTGTGAACTCCTAGAGAAATAAAATTTGTTTTCATGATGTGTTTTGTCCATCCTTTGCTCATTTTGTTGTCTCTTCTCACCTCTCACCATTACAGGTATATGTGCATATCTCACGATGTCCATTAAGGTTTTGGGAGCTATGTTGAAGGTGTTTGAAATGGTTTTCTATGTGAACTTTATCCTTGGTCTATGATGCATCTTCACATCCTCTCCATTGCTCACCTCTCTCCATTTCAGGTAGTTGGGTTTGTGATTAGCAGTTCCCTTTTCTCAGTGTTATCACCTCGTAGTGTAGGATTTCTTTATTTTCATTATCTCTCTCTCTCTCTCTCTCTCTCTCTCTCTCTCTCCTCTTGGTCCCTTGGAATTGTTAGATTAGGAGTAGATAGTGATTTCCTTCCTTAGAAGTAGTTTAGTGCTAGGATTAGGAAGAGGAACTAGCCTTCTCTAGAGGTTCATTCCCATTAACATGTCCCATAGCTTGGGGAATGATCCAATGCTATGACAATCACACCAAATGACCCTACCTTAAAAAATCATATCCATAACTCATTTGGGCAGCTATGATTTCACACTAATAATGACCTCTAAAAATTCCATCGTGAACTTCCTTAATGGTGTAAGGAATTTTAGAACTTGTAAGGCATCGTAAGAGAATACCATCGAAGCCACGCTTATAAAGGAGACCACCCATGATGACATAGTGAGAGAAAATTTTAAGAAAGGCACATTTTCCATTACGAGTGAGATTAGGAGGTAGAATGGAAAGGGAAAGGTAGTCTATAAACTAATTATACCAAAGGTCACGTGGGTCAGGTGCAATGGTTCCAATGGAATGGACCTCATGAGGTAAATAAGAGGGTGATTGTAACCTTTGTATTGTGACAAAGATTTTGGAGTCACAAGAAAAGTGGGTATCTGAGAAGCTAGAAAGGCCATGGTATTTGAAAATTTATTGGTAGAACATGGGGTGGTTTGAAGTTCATAATGGTCAAAGGTATTCAAAAGCATGTCGACATGACATTTGTACTTTTACATTATTTCATTATGACACTGGTATATACCATTGACTTGGTTTACAACTAGTTAGGAATCACCAAAGATATTAATTGATTTAACATCTAGGGAGATGGCGGTTTGAAGGCCTAATACAAGTGCTTCATATTTGGTGATGTTGTTAGTACACTCAAAATCTAGTTTGAAAGATAACATCATAGGTTCACCACCTCCATGTTGAAATTTTGAACCATCAAAGAATAAGGTCATCTAGTAAGTGGTATCGTCCAAAGAGAGGGTAGCAATGGATTCGTCATGGAAATCAAAGTTAGAGGGTTGATTTCCAAAAAGAGGTGTGTCTGCCAATTGGTCAGCAATGGCTTGGCCTTTGACATACTTTTGATGGATGAATTCAAGGTCAAGGTCTATAAGAAGCATGAGCCAATGTGTAACATGTTGATGTTGGTAGGGTTTGGCGTATATATAATGTAGAGGGTCAGTGTTAGTGACAACAAAGGTTTTGTGGTTGAGTAGGTAATGACGTAGTTTAGTGGTGACAAAAACTAAGGCTAAGTAAAGTTTTTCATAGTATCATAGTCCAGAAGTGTGTGGATTATATAATAAACTGATTTCTCCTTGTGTTGCTTATCGAGATGAGTGAGCATGACTCTAAGGAATTGTCAAGTAGTAGAAATGTATAGGTAAAAGGGTTGGTCATCCTTAGGAGGAATGAGCATTGGTGGTTGAAGAAGGTATTGTTTTAAGGCGTCAAAGGATTTGTGGCATTCATCATCCCATTTGAATGAGATTTCCTTCTTGAGGAGATGATGAAATGGTTGACAACGGTTGAAAAGTTGTGAAATGAACTGATGAATAGATTGCAACTTACCTTGCAAACTTCAAATTTGATGGAGATTAGTAGGTGGAGGAATTTTGATAATAGCCTTTACTTTAGCAAGATTGACTTCTATGCCACACAAATAAATGATGAAACCTAGGAGTTTCCCTAAAATTACCATGAAGACACACTTCTTACATTGAAGGTGAACACAATACTTGATGAGGAAGTCAAAAATGACCTTAAGGGATGTCGATGATTTTCCGATTTTTAGATTTGGAAATAAGGTCATCTACGTAATCTTCCAATATGTGATGCATGATGTCATGAAAGATATAAGTCATGTCTCGCTAATATGTAGCACCAACATTTTAAAGACCAAAAGTAATGAATCAATAGCAAAAGGTCCCTCGGGGAGTGATGAAGGTGATTTTTGTTGATCTTCAGAGCAAGTAATATTTGATTATAACCCAAGAAACCATCCATGAGTGATAGTATCTCATGGTTGGCGGTGAGATCAACCAGTTGGTCAATGTTTGGTAGAGTAAAATCATCTTTGGGGCAAGTGAGGTTGAGGTCATGGAATTCGGTGAAAATGCGGAGTCCCCTATCTCTTTTGTGATAGGAACAATGTTAGAAATCCATTAGGGATAATAAATAGGTATGATGAAGGAAACCAAGAGAAGGTGTTGAAGTTCTTCTTTGACAAGAAGGGTAATAGGAGGATGCATTTTCGTAGCTTTTGTTTTATGGGTTTGGCATCAAGAATGATAAGGATATTGTGGACCACAATGTTTGGGTCAATACCTAGGGCATATCAAAGCATAGGACTAAGCAAAAGTGTTGATATGGTCCTAGAGGAAAGAGGTAAAATCTTCCTATTCAAAGTAGCATCTCAAGACCGGCCTATCTTTAGAATGTGCGGGTCATCTTAAGTGTTAATGTTGATTTCAATAGTTAATTCATTCAACATGGTTTACATCTCATAAGGTAACGACTAGTGAATATAAGAATATTCTACACCAAGGTAGGTGAGGATAGACTCATCATCCTAAAATTGAACGACATTAATATAAGGTGTATCTTCATCGATCATGTTAGGATACAGGAAGGGAAGAGAAGAGGGAACCTCACCATCACATTGATAGGTCAAAGGTCCCAAGGAAATTGTGTTTATGAATTTTTTTAGGAGGAATAGATTCAAGATCTATGGACTCCGTGGGTGAAGGTGGTGACATTGGTGAAGAAGGTTTGTCTTCCTTAATGAGGTCGATGCGAGACCTTCTTGGGAAATGGTGTGATGAATCCAATCGCTATGAGCATTGTGTTTACAGTGGCACATGAAATGATAGTATAGTGTCCTTGTTCATAAAAACCAAAGCCAAATCCTTTCCATGCATAGTGATGAAGGAAAGTGTGGGTGAAGCGGCGGTTAGTAAGAGATTGGAGGTCAGATGAAAATGGTCATGTTTGGGATGGAGGTTTGGGTGAATAAGTGGTAGTATCAAGTCCCCCATACATTAGGTTAGTACGAAGGTGGGTATGACCATAACGGAAAACCTCTCCCATGTAATAGTCATAACGAGGATGTTGACGTAGTTTTCATGCTCTTGCAGAGTGAGGAATGTGTTAATGTTGTAGAGGCCGTACTCCCCAGTGAGGCGTTTAAAAACACCTTCCAAGGATCGGTAGTCGATATGTGGGTAGCGGGGATAGATGAATCACTAGATGATTGGGTGGGAGGGTATCGGGTTGTTGGACAAGTAGATGGGTCAATTGCAGAGGTTGCATCTGCAGTAGGAATATAAGAGTTAGATGTGGGAGAGGTGGTGGTAGCATTGGTGGATGGGCTCATGGGTGAAGGAGAAGTGGGGATAATGGAAGATTCCTTGACCTGGTACAAGTACATCATTGGGTTGGTACAACATGTTACAAGTTTTGAATGGTGACAGTCGGCGGGGATGGTATAGTTATGTCCTTCATGTTCAAATTTTACACAACGGTGTAAATTTGAAGGGACACAACCCATGACGTGAATCTAAGGTCTGCCAAGCAATAGGTTATACTGGAACTCTCCCTCTAAGACATATAATAGTTCTAGAAAAGTGCGAGGACCTACCCAAACATGGAGAATAATGGTGCCAAGGGTTGAGGTGATGGCGTCTTATGAAGGAGCACAAAATAAGCTGGGTTATTATGCATATAATTGGAAGGAATGCACATTTGATTGTATGCGTGGGAGGATATTATGTTAATCCTAGCACCACCATCAATCATGATGCATTGTATGTGTACATTATTGATATAGACATAAATGAAAAGGGTAGGATCGTGGATCATCCGACATAAGAGGTACAATCTCCTCATCATATAAAATGAGGGCAGTAAAATTGATTAAGTAGGTATGTAGGTAGCAAAACCTCTATAAGGGCATGTCTATGAGATTCAAAAGTTTGGATGAGATCATACAAAGACATATTTAGAGGGGATTGATGTAATTATTTTATCATTATGCGATGGGTGACCCCATTAGAGATAGGGTATGTAGGTCCTTGGATAGTGATTTTGGGTGTAGGTGTAAATGATATATTGGGCATGGGGTTGGTTGATGGGCTAGTTACTTTTTCTTTTCCTTTGTCTTTCTAGGTGCGGGTGACAACTTGAACCATGTTAATCTAAGGGGAGGTGGTAAATGGAGAAGGTGTAGGATGAGTAGTGTAATGGAATGTTGGAAAAAATCCTAATGGTGGGGAAAGTCCTGTGAAGTGAGTTGGGCACACCAACGTTTGGGTGGTGATTTGGTGAATTATCCGATACATACCGTGTTGATCTCAAATTTTAGAGGTGGAAAAAAGGGTTTTGGGGGCAGAGATGTTAGTCATCAAGAAGCAAGGGATGATGATGTGTGGTAACAGGTGAAGGTGGAACATGGTCCTCATCCGAAGTTCATCATCGTTGAAGTTTTGTTCAAGAGGAAAAATTTGGAGAAGAACAATCTTTAGGGCCTTATAATTTTCCACATCATGTCATGGCACACGATGATAGGCACAAATATTAGTTTCATCAAACCCTTTTGGTTTGGGTTTGAGAGGATCGTAAGGTCAAAGCAGTTGGTAATGCTATGATGAAATTCTTTAAGAAATTGGTTAAAATGTTAACGTAAGACCCTACTAACGGATCACAATGGGAAGTGAGTGTGGGTTTTGGTAAAGGTGTGGATGATCGTGAGGGAAGAGGCTTTATAGGAGGGGGAATGGGTTGGTCCATTGGTTTGGTAAGTGATTTTTTCTTAGGTTTTAATGGCATCTGCTTGGGTAAAGATGTGGTAGAAGAACTAACACTCTGGAAGGTTTTTTTAGTTTGACGATCTTATTAGAGGGTAGTGGGTTCTTATCTTTGGGTTGCACCTTCTTGGGTAAAGGTGAAATGGGAGCACAGGATGCGAAGGGAAAGAAGATGGTGGAATAGAATGGGTTATCCAAGGGAAAACCAAGATACTGAGTGGAAGTGGGTGGTTGCAGCAGTAGCATTTGACAGAATGGGTCAAGTCGTATAGGTATAGTTGAGGGATAATAACTAGTGGGGGTATAGGTGGAAAGAATTACATGGGTGAGGGTGAGAGTGTTTGGTGTTTGGGTGAATAAGGTGTAACAAAGGCTCGTGATGGGTAGTAGTAGGTTGTTTAACTTTGACCCGGCCTTGGGTAGGAGACTATTTGATCAGGGTTGATGGATGGGGCCCTAGGATGGATGGAAAGGGGGAAGGTGACAAAGGTGTGGTGGGTGAGACTAGTGTATGTGGCCTAGAAGGTTGGGTATTATTTTTAGGTAGAGGGATAATGTTGGTGCAGGTTTGGGAAGACGTGGCTAAGTCCAATTTGACAGGAGGGTGAGTAAGGCTAGATTTTGAAATGACACCCAAGGTAGTAAAGGGTCTAGATACGGGTGAGGAGATAGGTGTGGGTAGGTTTTGAGGTCTTAGAATGGTTTTAGTTGTGGGTAGAGGTTTAGATGTAGGTAGAGATGATGAAGAAAATCCATTTTAACAGGCATGATCAATGCCGATCCGGTTGCTAATATTATCTTTGGGTAGATCGTGGAAGTATCCTTAAGAAACATTTGTATTTGGGTCAAAAGGGGGAGTCAAAGATGTCCCCAAAGCATGGAATTATTAATGTAATCCAAGTGGTCAACCAGCTGTTAAAATGGGACTACTAAAGAAGATGATGGAGGTTGTTTGGTGGCAATCCCCGTAAATTATATCTACAAGACAGGAACTAGCTAGCCTTGGACTCGTAGGTAAAAGAGTCGAGATCATGTCAATGGGGTCCTAGGATGCTGAGGGAGAACTTCCCCCAATAGGTAGTGGCATGTCTGACGAGTCTCCCATGGGTAGGAGAGATAATAGGTGGGGTGATGTAGACTTCTTCCTTGGTGGAGGAGAAGATGATGATGATTCTCCTGTGGATGAGAGATTTAAAAGCATTGACTACTTGGTAGGTTGTGAGGTAGATGATGGAATGACATTAGTAGAAAGTGTGGGTTCCTCCATGGGTGAAGGGAGAGATGAAGGGGACTCCTCTAGGGGTGAAGGAGTGGAAGAGGTATGCTCCTCTATGGGTAGAGGAGCTCGTGCTAGAATTTCCTCAATAGATGAAATAGGTGGGATTTGAGGAACGGTCGGTATGATATCAAAAACCACGTGGACTTCATGAACATTGTTTTTGCTAGATGAAGGTTCACTATTTTGATTAGATGATGGTTTATGGTTAGGGAATGACTTTTTAAAGATGTGTAAATTTTTATTTGCTGGTGCATTTCAGGTTGTCCACAACGAGATCTCCATTATCTATCATCTCTTGGATAATGTTCTTAAAATTTATGTAATTACCATCACTATGGCCTTTAACGTGATGGTAATTATAGTAGTCATGTTATTTATACCATGTAGGAATAGGATGGGAAGGATCGAAACCTATATGATATTTTATGGAAGTGTAATGGCTCCAACTTTAAGAAGCTTTTCCATGACCGAATAATAGGGCTCTCCAATTGAAGTGTACTTCACGCTCTCTCACCGGAGCTGAAAGGAATAGAAAGGGAAAGATTGGAAGAAGGTTGGGCTTGATTAGAAGGATGAGGTGGATCCACCTTGAGGACTGCTGCATTGGTAGATACTTTCTCCTTTGAATAATTATTTTGAGGTTTTTTGAGATGAAGAAAACTCGTTTGATTTGAACAGGCGTTCTTGTTTTGTAATTGGATTTTATTTTCTTCAATGGTGCAAATTTCTAGCTTTCGTGCCATGGTGAATGCTTCGTCAAAGGTTTGGAAGGTTTGTATTTGTAGATTTGGCAAGATATGTCTAGCACAAGCTCTAGTGAATGCTCAATAAGATCAGTTTGAGGTAGTTGGAATGTCATTGGTTGATAAGACTCGCCAACGGGAAACAAAATCTGCGATAGATTCATCTTCATACTATCGTGTCAAATACAGGTCATCATGGTGACCTTCTTGACTACATTGATCAAGAAGTGGTCTAGGAATGCCTGAGCCACTTGGTTGAAGGAGTAGATGGAATGTCTAGGTAAACTATTGTACCAATCTAAGGCGGGTCCTATTAGGGACATGAGAAATGTTTGTAAGAGAAAAGCATCATCATGGGAAATTAGGTAACACCCATGCTTGAATGACTACAAGTGTTGTTACGGGTCTTCTTTACTATTAAAATGGTTGAATTTAGGCATTTCCCAATGCACATGATACGGGTGAATAGGAATGGATGGATGAATAGGCTCATTATATATTTTGTTGATCAAAGAATACTTATTATCTTGCTAATTCTAGGCTACATCATTGGTTTCATTGCCGGGACCTCTTTTCATTGTTTTTAGGATGGTTCACGATGAATTCATATCGCTTAACTCTCTGCAGTATTGAGGAATGGATACATGATCTAGAGGAAGAATATGCACGATTCAACAAGTGGATCTAAGTTTAAGACACACACTTGGGTAGAATAGAACGTGTATGACAGCTTATATGAGATATTTTTGGCTATCTTTCCCATAGAACTATACGATTGACTTACTTCTTATGTATCCCGGTGGAATTGGATATATCGTGCACTTGTCCTGGACTAAGGAATAATTTCAGCTCTCTATGATGCTTCGATCCGATCTAGACTCATGCGGTGGATACGTGGTTTCATGGTTATATTCTAGAATATTCAATTTCGACGTACTCTTTCCTAGATGTAGATAAATTAAATTTTTGCGGTAAAGATCTAAGAGGATCATATTTGAACGGTATTCCACCTGGAAATCAAGATCTTAATGGTAACTTTGAACTGGGAGAGTAAACCGATGGCTAACTAAAATTCACAATGTACGAGGGCAGTGCAGGTTTGGTTTAAAGATGGTAAACCTAGTGATAGAGAAATAAGAGAGGAAAGGTGGCTTAAGTATATTGAGGCACGCAAGAGGGGAGATTAAGAATCAGTGTTCCATTGCAAAGAGTATGGCATGGAGGAGGGAGATGGCTCGTGAAGGACTTATAGCTCACATAGAAGACCCTGGAGCGAGCATCAGGAACTCCCCCATCTTGGAAAGCATGATAGAGATCCATTTTCAGCCTCACATGGAAGTTTTCCAAAGAGATACTACTTGGGCTGCATGTGTGCATCTTAATCCACCTGATGACCTATCCTTTGTGCTTGGTTTTTCAGTATCTAGTATGACAAGTAACCAACAAACTAACTTGGGAAGTAGGAAAGTAGGAGTAAGTCAGGTATCAAGTACATCAATGGCAGGAAAGACGGGTTCAATTTCATTTAGAGGAGCATTCTTAGGTGCATCATCCACACAAAAGTTTGGATTCACTTCTGGAAGTGGAACTACCTCATAGATTGTAGGGGTTCTTTATAGTACTACTATCAGAGCACATGGGAGTACATCTATAGGTCCTATTCCAACTACATGTGGTGGATCAGGAGGCCTAGGTGGTTCTAATTTTGGTGGATCTCGGTGGTTACGGAGGTAGAGGGAACACATGAGGTTCGGATCGGGTGGCCAAGGTCCATAACAACGACACAATATCTATATGGAGACGTCTCTTCATCTCCCAGAGTATAGAGGTATAGAGGATGCTTTGTTGAACATGTGCATATGTGTGAAATCTTGTGGCCCGATAAAGGGATTACAATTGTTGAGTGAAAGACAAGTCAATTCACCACTACATTAAAGGGGCACGCACATAGTTTTTATAGGAAGTTTGACCTTGATCAAATCTATGTGGATTATGCAAGCATTGAGAGATGCTTTCTTAAAAGAGTTCCATATCCCCGAGTTTGAGCATAAGAGTACAAGTGCACTTACAGATATCAAGAAAGGCACTACTAAGAGTGTACGTGAGTATGATGCTCATTTTAAGACACTTCAATCTAAGCTATCTTATGATATTCATGCTATCCAACATGCACAATGGTTCATTGGAGGATTATTTACAACTTTTAGAATGGCGTCACATAAGACATACACAGATCCGTGTAAAGAACTAGAAGAAACTTTACGTGTTGAGGCAATCTGGGAGCATTGAAATTGGTGTTAGCCCCTTTCTAGAGGCATAGATTACAGCTATGGCAAAGCTTAGAGAAGCTATTAGCAAATTCATCCCATGAAATGCGCTCAGGAATTTGGTATACAAATTGTGAAGTGGAAGGTCACACCAAGGATAGTTGCCCTCTGCAGATCTATACATTCATTACTATTGGACTGTGAGATTTTCCATTTGAATCATGATGTGAGTCATTGTCCTTTATTACAATGCTAAGGAAGAATGTATCTTACTTTTTCAAGATTTGTAGGTCCACGACCCATGATACTGAGGATTTTCAGTTGATTGGTCAGATCCAGGATGCTATAGACATTGGAATATGACAGACAAGTATAATAGATAGTTCTAAGGGTAAGAATGAGCACTAGGATCAGGATCATAATCAAATGCACTATGATAGGAATGAGGGTGTTTTGAAGGAGGTCATGGAAGGGGACGTGGATATCATGGTGGATATGGAGGATGAGGCTATGGTGGAGGAAGAGGATATTTCCCTCATGGAACATGTTATACGTGTGGATCTCTCGACCACTATAGGCACGAATGTCCTTAGAATATTACATGTTCTTCTGTGGGAAGAACCATAGCTATGAAGAGTGCCCAGAATTATATGAGCATTTGAGTAAGAAGCATAAGCAAGAAAAAGAAGGCACTGGGATGGTTAGAATCCAACATGCGGTAGAATACCAATGGATTCCCAAGATAACAAAATGCCTTGAGGAATTGACCATGAAGATTACTATATGTGTTGAAGCTGCGTGCGCAAGAGAGGAATTGCACCAGAAGCCTATGATTACCAAGGAGGAGGTTTTATATGTGAGGTACCCGAGATCCCGCTCATCGAAGGAAGTTTACCAGATACCATGGAAGTGCTAAGGAATCTTCAAGGTGAGATATAGTACCTAAAGGAGCAAAAGAAAGCATCGGAGATAGTCCAAACTGATATCGATGATCTGCAGGAGGTGTGTAAGATGTTGCGCTAGGAGAACATTATTCCACTATTGGGAAGTTGGTTGAAAGGGAACACTCGAGCACAAGTCTTGAGACCAAACAACAGATTCTACATGCAAATATTCCCCCTGATAGCATTGACTATGACAAAGAAATTACTCTAAATGCTATTGTGGATGGGTGGTTGTTGATAAACATATTGATCGATACAAAAGCGGAAGTAAATGTGCCGACATTAGATGCGTGGGTACAAATGGGGAGGCCTCCATCAGCAGCCATCATCTAATGTGTTATTTATGGAAAACTCGAGCTAAGGCCACACCCATAGGAGTTTGAAATATGCATCTATAACTATACAAGGGGCCAAGTTCATTGGGGATTTTGAGGTATTAGCACTTGCAGAAGTAGACAATTTTCTAGCCTTGCTTGGATGCCCTTGGTGTTATGCAAATAATGCTGACTTGAGATTCAATAAGGGGTATATCAGCTTTGAAAACAAGGAGTAAAGGGTTGTGATACCTTTGATAGATGGGAAGTCTACACCCTATGTTGAGCCTTTAAGTGAGAAGGATTTAAACAGAGTCTATACGTGCTATTCAGACCGGAGGTCAATGAGCCATTAAAATAAGGCATTCTATAGTGGGAGTATTATCATTCTATTAGTGATACTACGAGTATTACTTACGATAACTGGGCTCATGGTAAATATGAATTAGTCGGGCATGAGGTGAAAAGTGCTTGCTTGCACGTAAGAATGGATTTCGTTCAATTCGATGGATAGGTAGCATAGTAACTTTGTATACATGGACATAAGATCTTCTTGCCTTTCTGAAGGCCATGGAAACACTGTGGGTAGACCAAGTTACAAGGAGAGATATGTTAGTATATACATTACGTAGGACAACAACACATTAGTGGGTAGTCCATAGAGATAGCCTTATACACTAGGAAAGAAATTGGGATAGCCTTGTCTACTAGGTTTATAAAGAATAATGCACCTACACAAATCTGCACTTATAATGGTGATCAACCTATTCAAAGATCACCTTCAAAGAGTGTGAGAGACTCTAGACATGGGTAACAAGAAGCATTACCACCTTCACTCTGGTGTATAAATTTGATCCTATGCTACAAGGATGCACACGCACTTGGTATGTATATGCATAACTACATAGAGAAACTGGGAACTGGAAAGATTTGACTACTAGGTATGATCCAGACGTTTGAATACTTTTGACTAAACCTTCTTTAGTAGAGGCATTAAAAATTTTCAAGCACTTAACTATAGGAGATAATGAAAAAGTAGAAGATCATATTAAGGAGTTATTCTATGAGATAGAGTTCAGAGCATGTTTTGAAAATGAATAAGAAATGGAATCCATACTACTTGAACGTGCTTGCCTTGAGAAAGAGAAAGGAAAGATGGTTTTGCGTCATGGATGATGAGGAAGTTGAGAACTGGATATTGAACATTCACATAGGGTGCGTGAGGTCTTGGATAGTGCACACAAGTATGCACATGCCTATCATGAACCCATGAAGACAACGAAGGTGAATATAGATTCGAGGCTTAGCCTAAGGAGGGCATAATTGGAGATTATTGGTTAGACTTGGAGGTAGAAACAATCATCAAGTTATTTAGGGATTATCAGACTTATTCCTCGAGGATATCATGAAATTAAAGGCGTGCATGAAATCACTGGGGAAATGAAGATTAAAATTAAGGATGGTGCATGGCTAGTTAGAAAGATACCTTACTGAATGAATCCTAATTTACGTGAAAAGGTGAAAGAAGAAATTGATAAAATTTTGAAATATGGAATTATCAAGCCCTGATGAGTCGAATGGGTTAGCCCAATGGTGATCGGTGATCAAGAAGAATGGACAGATTTGGATATGTGTGGACTGCGGGGAGCTGAATGTGCATGCATCACGTATCCATTCCTTACACCATTCATTGAGGAAATACTAGGAGTTACAGGGCGTGAAATATATTCTTTCGTAGATGAATTTTCAGTGGTATCATTAGGTTAGGACTGCTCGAAGGATCAAGAAAAGAAAACATTTACTACCGAATGGGGAAGTTTTTCCTATACTATGATTCCCTTTGGATTGAAAACGCACCTATTGTATTCTCAGTGCATAGTTGTTCAAGAATTTAAGGATTTTATTCGAGATTCTTACAGTCTACCTAGTTGATTGGACAAAGTATATTGGCTTGTGAAAGATCATTGAGACAATCTACGCTTAATGTTTGAAAGATGAAAACAATTAAGTATCTCTTTAAATATCAAGAATTACATATTTTCCAAGACATTTGGGATACTATTAGGACATATAATCTTCAAGGAGGGTTTTCTAGTTGATCCGTGCAAGGTTACGCTCATTTTAGGCCTAGAAGCACCTATCACCAAAGTGAGGTGCACGGATTTTTAGGTCATACAAGATATTATAGAAAATTCATCAAAGGGTATGCGTAATTGCTACACCCTTGGAAGAATTACCGAAGGGCAAAGGTACATTTTATTGGGGAGAACCACAAAGTAGCACTTGTTTGAGATATTAAAAGAGAAACTTACTACCGTGCCCATTTTGCACTTTCCCTCATGGGATAAACCATTTCATGTACATGTGGATGCTTCTAGTATGACCCTTGGCATTGTGGTAGGGTGACAGATTATAGATCAACCAATCTATTTTGATAGTAGGAAGATGACTCCCTGAATGGAATTATAAAACTAAAGAGCACAAAGGTTTTTCAATGATCTATGCATTGTATAAGTTTCAACAATAATTGTTAGCAAAACCATTTGTGTTTTATACAGATCATATGGTATTGAAATACTTGGTAAACAAGCCCATATTACATAGGAACATATGTATATGGGTGCTCCTATTGAAAAATTTTGACTTTACAATTGTGGTAAATCAAGGAAAATCAATTCTAGACTAGACCATTTATCTAGAATCAATTTAGGATAGGATGCAGACAATTGAAGAAACAATGCCAGTGCACGCTTATACATGTTACAATGCATGCCCATGGAATTAGAGGACATTTTTTTCTTTCTACGAATAGGTATGGCACCGTAAGGAATGAAATAATTAGAAAAGAAGCATCTTGCTATGCACGCAACACAATTTATGTTAATCAATGTTGACATTTACAAGCTAGGAAGAGATGAAGTATTTCACCGTTGTGTGTTAGAGCATGACCACAAGGATATCATGGAAGAAGCTCACGTTGTTATTATAGAGGCCATTATGTAGGTGATGTAAATGCCCGAAAGATCCTAATTTCTTGATTATGGTGGGAGACACCGTATAAATTTGAATATTATTGTAAGGTGTGTGATCATTGTCGTCTTCAGGAAAACCAGGAAAAGAGATGAGATGCCTTTGAGACCAATTATTAGTGCCAAACCATTTAATAAATGGGCCATTGATTTTAGGACCTATTTCGCCACATGCGCAGAATGGATCACACTATATTATTTCTTACAGATTATCTCACGTGGTGGGAAGAAGCAACACCTATACATGATTGTACAATAGCTAGGTTTATATGGTAGAATGTTCTTACAAGATTTGGATGCCCTTTAAGTTTGACAAGTGATAGAGGTACAAAATTTTTGAATGAGACAATCAGGATCCTATTAGATGAGTTTATGGTTGCACACCATAAAACTACACCTTACCATCCTCAGGAAAATGGAACCGCTGAGGCTTTCAACAAAATTTTGGGCCAGACTTTGACAAAAATATGTGATGTTGGAAGAAAGGATTGCGATGAAAAATTTTCAGCTGTGATTTGGGCATATAGAAAAGATTACAAGAGATTAAACAAGGCCACACCATTTCAGTTGGTGTTTGGCATGGAAGTTTTTATTCCTATAGAATTTATGTTACCTTCTTTGTGCATTGCGCATGCTGGAGGTCTAGCTAATGCAAAAGCTTTAGAAGAATGTATCGAAAATATGATTCAACTGGATGAGTGTTAAGCCATAACACGATGGAGTCGAAGAAGGAAAAGGCCAGGTGGAATGCATGTCATGATAGAAACATAAGGAATAAGAAGTTTGAGATTGGACAAATGGTACTTCTTTATGACTCAAAGTTCTTGCGCCATCCAAGAAAGCTCAAAGTACATTGGTTGGGGCCGTATGTTATCACTTCTATACTTGAATCAAGTGCTTTTAGTTAGAAGCACTTGATGGAACACGGCTACCCTAGATTACTTTAATCGGAGTAGGATGAAGCCCAACTATAAATAAGTCTTCTTGGTGTTTTTAATAGGGTAGTATTGCCATTTAGTTTAGGTTTTCACTCATGTATTTCCTTAATGTATTTTTTTATTATCATTATGATTTGTTAATTTAGTTTTTTTTTGTAATAAGATTTCTTGCACGCCAAAGCTAATTACTGGATGAAGAATTTTTATGCACAGAGGATTGCACATACTTTTAGTGTGGGGTGGTTATAGTTATCTAAGAAAAAATACCGTCGAATTTGAAAGGTGAAAGGAATAAGTTGCTACGGGTGTGCTTAAAATCACAAGAAGATTGTTTCTCAAAAGTGACCAAGGATGGAGATGAATGAAAGAACAATATAACGTGAGGTAAGCAGAGGCCATGATAGCTACTAGGAGAAGGTACAAAGTGACAAGGTACTCGGGTGCAGGAGCACATCTTTGAAGAGAAGTCTATGTCCATAGGGTAGGAATGCACACTAGAAGGTTATAGTTTGGCACAAAGATGTACCACATGGAATGAATGGATTTGGTCAATGAATGAGGGGATATTTGGTAGGTGAGGAGTAATAAATGCATAAAAATTTGAAAAATTATATAAGGATGGGATGCAAATTCATTTTTACCAATGCGACTAAGAGTATTGAGAGAAGAGCCAAGTGTGATGAATCGAGTGATTAAGTTAAAGAGTGAAGGGTGTGAAACCAAGAGTGACAACCAAATCTGGTGACAAGAAGCTTACATCCCTAGTGGTGAAGGGTTTGAGTGTGCAGGGGAGATAGAAAAGAGTTAGGTTACAAAGTTTCCACCTAGGGCATAATTTAATCGAGCTAGGGTTTTATTTGTAGAGTTACATGGTTGAAGACAAAACAATTGCAAGGTATAAATGGCACCAAGGAAGGCATCTACAGCTGTGGTAAATGAAAAGAAGAAGGTAGTCATTGAGGAAGAAGAGATGGCACCTAAAAACCATTTTCCAGAGATGTAATACCCAGAAGGGGTCATCATCGGCCAAGAGTGGAATTCACCCATTAGAAAAAGTAAAGTGAGTGAATATAATCACAAGAATTTGGAGAACAAGAAGGAGCTCGATTCCTTTCTCATGGCTAGAACAAACAAGCACACGACAGATGACATGCTAGTATATGACGATGCGGGTGAAAATATTTTAAAGAGAATTGGGGTCTAAAAGTTATATGAGCTTCAGTATTTCAGAAGTATGAGCCCTCAGTATCGTGGCTCATGAGTAGGGTACACAAATACTTCTTCTAATTTGCGGGATGTAGAGTTAGAATTTCATCACTGCACTAGTATCATCGTTATAGGTCCGAAGGCCAAAGGAGAAGATATAAAAGGTGACCATACAAATAAATCCATGATCGCAAAGACCAAATAGAGTTGGGATACCGAAGGGTCCATGCGGAATGGACATAGATAAATTGAAGAATCTGTCCAATTGTACAAGCTGTAGCACACCTTGTTACAAGGTTAAATGATCAGAGCGGTGGTTGTAGGTAAACACTATGTGGTTACATGGCGCGTAAGATGTTAGAAACGAACAATATACAACATTACAAGCTATATTTCGGAGCAAATAGGCAAAGAACCATGCACAAGGAGGGAAGATCAGCTTTGGGGCTGGTCTACTATCACTGGTCTTCATGGAGATTGGAGTACTAGATGGTCCAAAGGATAAAATATGGAAATACCTCATGGAGAACAAGTCCCAGCTGAAATATTTAGCAAACACCTATGCAAGGGGACCATGATAGATGAAGTAAAACAAAGGGCAGAGAAGTGGTATGATAGGCTCCACGTGGCATTTGGGGAAGAGTGGCGCATCCCAAAGGACCTACCAAAGAATGGTAGGGAAACAAGTTTCGTTTTTCGGATATCAAGCATTTCGCATCACAAGCTTTCCAATGAAAGATTTATTCTAGAGCCCTTGGTGCAAGTTACCTTACGCATTCACTGCAAGGTATTTTCAAGAATCTGTTCATAGATTTACAGACACATGCCGACTAATCTTCAATGCAGATAAGGTAGACTGTGACTACCATACATTGAGGAAGAAGTATGTATATCCTGGAAAAAGCGCTTATATAGAGAGAATCATTTCAGAGGTTTTGAATATCAAACCAATAAGTTTGGCTATAGCAGATGTGGGGGCAGCATTGGTGTATCTCCAGCTGAAGCCAAAAATGGAGAATAAAAATATGTGGAAGGTGAGTTCGCACTTCCAACACCACCAAAGGGAAAGCATATAGTGGAGAACATCCCAACACCTAAGCCCATAGAGCCAATTGAAGTGCAGGATGAGGAGGAGCACGAAGATAGTGGTGGTTTGGAGCATAGGGGTAGGAGACATCCTACAAGTCAGAGTGAAGTTGAGTGCATTGTTACACCACCTCAACCACAAGAGGGGGATGATGAGGACTTGAATGTAGTCTAAGGGGATCACATGTTCAAATGAGTACTGGGAGAACAAGGACCCAAGGTTCTACTCTAACTATTATGTGCAAATCACCTCGAATCTCCCCACAAAAGTAAGTGACCGCGTAGAGAAGGAGGAAGTTGAAGTTGAATGAGGAGGTGAAGAGTTATAGCAGAGAAATCCTACATCTCCTACACTTACAGAGCACACATAAGAATAGGGTGAGGCATCAAAGGAGAAGGAAGAAGAAGAGAAAAGACTAGAGGAAATAACTGCAAAGGATATTTAGGACATAGAGACACAAGTCCCAAATTTGGAGGCTAGAGTTCCTAAGAAGAAAAGGTATATAAGGAAAAGTAGGAGCACATTCCACCAACCATGGGGTATTCCATGGACACAGGAAAATTGTCTCGCACCCGCTTCCAAAGCACGATCACATAGAAATATTTATTTGGCTGGGAGTTGATGGATGAGGATATGGTGACTGTGCACACTAGAAAGAAACTATCATGGTCGATGCATACCCACATGGATGAGCCTAAATTTGATGTGTGCGAAGAGTCATGTGTTTTGACGTGATGAAGAAGGAGCCTCAAGCTAGACACATGATAATAAAAACTACTATTATGTCGATTTAGTAGGTCAAGAATGCATTGGTGAAAGTTTCTGTTGAGGTGGCTAGAAGAAACATGGACAAATCTGCTATAATCAAAGCTAATCGCGCTAAGAGTTAAAGATAAAGGACACAGAGATAGTACACACATAACATAGGAAAGGGACTTCGTAAAAAGAAGAATGAAGTGTTCATAAGCATTACAAAGGAGTTTGGGAAATCAGTAATCAAATAAAGGCCACACTTAGAACCCAAGGTACCACATACGTTTCCTTTAGTGATACACTATGTGGTAAATTTGGTGGACTTGGTGCTCGAAGATGACCCTCTACGTATGCAAGTGCTAGAAAGACTAGAAAAATATGCCGAATGGGAGAAAGCATCTATGATGAGAAAAATCACATCTTATGAAGGGTTATTGTAGGAATTACAAGAAATATTGAAGAAAGTAGACCAGGATTTAAATATATGCATAGTTCCGAGGTGCTCATCAACATTAAGACCTTGGAAGAGAATAATGATGTCTAGAAAGCAATGAAGGATGAGACATTGGGCTGCACAGAAAGGTTTTCAATGGTTAAAATGAAGCACGAGGCCTTGGAAATAGCACAAGAGCTGCATAAGACTGCCAAGTTACGTAACTTGGAAAGATGATTGCGCAGAAGATGGACCTTTTGGAAGGAAGAATGACATCCATGTCTAGTGTTGTGTTGGTTCTACAAAATGAGAAAGGAGAAATTGTGAGGGATGAGTTGGAATCCATTACTATGGACATCCCAGAGAAAGCAAAACAGGCACTCACTGAATGGTAGGTTTTGGAGGCCACAATAAAAGAGGAGTATCCAGAGTTGATACTACAAACTGATATAGAGGAGGCTACCTCATAACTACATAAGCAATTCTTTATTTATCCACATTCTTTCATTGTTATTCTTTCCTTCAAATTTTTGGAGATACCCATTGTCGGGATGATAATGAGATTAGTGTGGGGTAATGTTGATCAAAGAATACTTGTCTAAAATAGCATAAGGATTACACACGGGATAGAAGGCCCGTAACCACCGTGCACGAAAGGAAAAGAAGGACCCACGCATGGAAGACAAGTTTAGATTTTAGGACTTAGCCAATTTTTGGCATGAGGTTCTATTTTGGAAGATGGCATGCGGACCACATCAACGACATAGAGATGTACGCACCATGCATGTCTATATTTGGAGAAGTGGTTCAAAGCATTTATGCATGGATATAATCTATAAATAGAATTGACACTTTAGTTAACTACAAGAGGACTATAGATAGTGCACTTACATGTGTGGCTATGATTGTAAATGGCATGTGGCTATCAATAACATGCGACCTATTTCTAGAATAGTTAAGCGGTGAAGGGCAAGTCCCCACCCTATATATATGATGTTAGGTGCATAGTAGAGGTATGTATCACAGAGAGTGGTGTATGTATGATTTTGGATGTATGAATGTGTGTATCAGATCCATACGCACATTGATATAGATTGACAATACTGTAAGGAGCTTCTATATTTATTAATAGATGGAAGATATTGGCTGAATCTAAGTATCATTCTATGTAATTGAGTAGTGCATGTTATTAATTCAATCATGATTACTGTTTAAGCTTGTTCTTTGATAGATCTGAGGATAGCATGCATTTTACAATTATGGATTAGTTATGAATCTATATGTTTCTTCTTTCATCATGTTAACATCATGTTACAACAACCCTAAAGAGGAACACGGTACCTTTACGTGAGGTGAGCACTTAGTCTAGGCTAAGTGATGTGACAAAGCAGCACGACTAGGGTGTTATCTTAAAATTCTAGGTTACATCATATTTCGTCATAGGTCAAGGAGTTATGGGAGCAAGAAACCGATGCTTCTAATGTTTGCATCTTTTCCATCATCATCCTAATGAGGTAATTGGTGGGTTGTGAGGAATGGGTGCCTCACACAGTAAAGGGAGGTTTATGATGGGTGTATGATGTAGATGGAATCCCAGTACATGAGGGTACAAAATATGAAAATTATGAAGGGGGTATAGATACAGTGGAATGTACATTGAATAAGCCACAAATGAGATTGGGGGCTAATGGTGATGTGTGTAAATAGGTGGGGTGGTCGCAACAACTCTTGTGGTAATGGGTGGTAGAGACTGAGGGATAGAAAGAACCAAATTTTGGAAAGGGGTGTGGGTTTTTGACATCATAGGTTGTTTTGATGCCACCGTACATACGAGGAAAAGGGGGTGGATGGGGCTATGCTCAAGGAAGTTGGTGAAGGAATGATTGATTTCATGGGTGCAATAGACGTAGTTCAAAGGCGGCTATGGTAGAGGTGGAACCTAACTAAGAGACCATAGGGGGTGATGTGGATGAGGGAAGTGAAAACTAGTGGTAGCTGACATGGAAGTGGGTGTGAGGGCAGGAGGGATAGATATGGGCATGCCATATATTAACTATCCTGAGGAGTCCTAGGTAGATGAGTGGGTGAGATAGTATTGTAGGGCCACAAGATTCTGATCAAGGAGTCTTGTGAACTCCTCATCTGCCAGTAGCAATGGGGATAAGCTAAGTTGGATCCATAGGTGACAGGATGGACGATAGTGATGGACTAAGTGGGAGTGGCTGATGGCTAGCATGAAATACAAGGGAGTTAGTTTGGCTGCGATTCAACACCATGTGAATTAGGGATGGCACAGTAAGACTGTATTCTATAAATGACACAAAAAATAGCCGAAGCAAGAGAAGGATAAAGTCCGGGAGTAACTGCAGTCGAGTGATTTGATTAAAAATCAAACACAGAAACCGACGATGGTTAGTATGACTAATGACGATTACAAGTAAACCGACAATGGTTATGATAATCGATAATGGTCATTGTGGAAAGTACTAGTTTCAAAAAATGAAACAAAATTGATGAATATGAACTAGGAAAACTATATCTGTCAGAGATATCAGAATGTTAGGTGATATGATGGTTTCTAAGGACCAAAAGTAGAAAAGAATAGGTGATGAAGGTTGTTTCAGGTAAAATAACCAAAATAGCCAAAATTTTACACCGGTTAGGTAAACCGATGATGGTCAGATGTAAACTGACAATGGTCACTAGACCGACACACCAAGCTTATGAAATGAGAATAAATGAGGAAAAATGGATGTTTGTGAATTAAAAATAGATAAAGGATCAACCCAGAAGTATGAGAATGACCAGATAAGGTCTTGACAAACTCATAAATAACTATAATACTCTAGCTATGATGGGGAGTACAAAAGGAAGAATAAAAATGAAGAATCGTAACACACACCTCAAAACGTAAGTCAAGAACAAAGCTAAGAAAAACACGTAATCCTAAAAGTGAATTTATGTTTGTTTTAGCTTATGCTATTTAGACTGACTTGTGAATTTAGAACAATTTTTTTGGTTGGGAAGGCATCCTACAAAGAAGGATATTTAAAGGTGAGGTTTCAGGTTATATTATGGTGGGGGTCCTTTCTCTGAGTTATGACTAGATAGAGAAACCAGCCAGTGCCTATTGTCAATCCTCTGATCATGTGATCATTGAAAACTTCTTCTAGGTGGGATGTTGTTTAAGAAGATGTGTATATTCAAATTTTTGTAGTTTGGCAAAGAGAGAGAAGAGAGAAATGTACTTTCTGGTTCAATTGTGTCAACCATCACCAGGCATGGCTTCTAAAAAGCATATAAGTCACCCTCATTTTTAAATGTGACCTAAATAATGCAGCATACAAGGATGAAATAAAACAATATTTTAATCCCAAATCCAAAAATTATATTCGATGACAACAATAATGAATAGGCAAGAATATGTCTTTCACTAATGCAATACAAAATAAAAAGAGAAGTGTTCTTTTCTTAAACCAAACTATAAGTGTTACTGAGACAGATAGGAAAAGAATAATTTTTCCAAGGGAGAAGATTTAATGTGAAATATCTTTCCAAAAGAAATAAACACAAAATGATTCCCTAAGAATGAAAAATGTAAAGAACCCAAATGGGTCCCCCACTGGCATGCCAAAATGTTTTGTCGAATAGTGTGCGTACATAAGACCAAAATAGATCTGTAAGGGTAAGGAGGAATACCCGTGAGTGAAGGTGGAAGGTAAAGTGTGCGCATTTTGATTTCTTGATCCAATGCTGAGTGTGAGAAATTTATTTTTGCTAGGAGGAACTACCTGAAAATATAAACAAGACCATAAAAGGAGTGTTAAACAATATATGTCGTGGATTGCCTAATGTATGCTAGATTCGTGAAGTGTGCTACTTCCTATATGGATGTCAATCCACCGTTTAAAATAACTCAATGCAAGAAAAATATAAACCAACAATATCTTGTTGTAGTTTATATGATTTAGGTATCTCATTCAACTACAATAAACAAATCTAATCTAACAAGATAGGTTATGATCAAATCTAGGAGTCAGATAGGTAAATAAAGTGGTGGGGACAGGTCAGGGTCAATCTTTTGGTGATTTGGGTTGTTTAGGTGAAAGGTATGAGTTCTTTATTATAGGAAGGTTTTCAGGACATATAGAGACCGACATCAATATGGTATGACCAATTCCGGTTGAGGGGAAACCGACGATGGTTCGGGTTAACCAACATCGGTAGGGTCGGGCTGATGGAAACTTAGTGAAGGTGGGTTTTGGTGATTCTTTGAGATTTCCCAGAGAATGAACAGATAATGGGGAGGTAGATGGCAATGCTAGGGATAGTCAGAGGTGTCTAGAGTCAGGTATGGGGGTTAAAAGGTTGTAGGTGATTGGATGGAGGGATTTGCAGGAGGGTGAGAGATGATGGGATGTAAGGGAGACTAGAACCCTCAAACAAACATGAAGAAACTAATCTAAATAAATATGGGAGGGTGCAGATCTAAAGGTACTTACTGGTGTTTACAAACCTAGTTATTGGATGGAGGTGATGGTTAATCCATGTAACTCGGTGATTGGTGCCATAATTGTTCTTCCTGTAATGTTACCGTGAATTCTTGCCTTTCGATCGCTGCTTGGTTAATGGTTCATGGTGTCCGGATGTGCGTGGAGTGCTTTGGTGCATGCTTAAATACCGATATCTCTTCTCCAAGACTTGAATAATTCTTCCAACCTCTCATAAAAGGTTACCAAAATGAATATATGGTAATATATGATGGTTTAGGGTGACCAGCTGGTCGATTTAGGGTTGATCGGAGTTAGTTAAGGTGGGAAATCCTAGGTTTACTAAAAATGACAGATCTTCATAATCTTTTTGGCTAGCTCGATTATTCTCACAGATCAAAACTAAATTTTGTGCTCAGATAAGTGGGAATGTTTTTAGAGGAATAATAGGCATGTGATTTTAGGGTTGAACTAAGTCTTAGTTAATTAAGGTAGGTAGGACTAAGTCTTAGTTAAAAGGAAACATGTTATGAATAGGTCTATGATGAAGTGTCTAGGTGATGTGGTGGGGTGAGGTGTCTAGGTGAGGTGGAAATTAGTTCAATTAAGGTAATTAAATAATGAATATTGTGAGAATGGGCATTAATTTAATTGTAGGTAATTAAATTAATATACATGTGGGGGAAAAGGGGAAGTGTGACCCAAATTTGGTGTCTACACTTGATTTGATCTCAAACCCTTTCTATCATTCTCTCTATAATTCCTTAAATTTTCACACACTTCTTCATCTCTTATTCTATGCCTTCATACCTATTACAATTTCTCTCCGGGTGGCACTTTTTCCCTCTCACAACTAGTGCAAATTTCAATTCAAATAAACACTTTATACTCTTCTCATCTCTCAAACATAAATAAGGTCTATCATAAACCTTTAGTTTGAAAAAAATAAATCTTAAAAACACTATAATAAATTCATTAAAAATTATATGGGCCCATGTAGGTTTTTCATGCCCAAATTCAAGTAGCCTAGCTCAAAAATCTCAAAACCCCATCACCTGGATGAGATAAAACCAAAAACACCATAACCATGATTATTCAAGATCTAAAATTCATCACACATGTCAAATATAACATAAAAACACCATACATGGTCATTACCTAGATCACACCAATCAAATTTATCATAACTAACTCAAGAAGGCTTATATCCTTCACAAAATAGTTATTTCAGGACCATGTCTTCACCTTTGGGCATCAAGACCACCCAAGAACAACTCAAATATGGAATTTAATCACTAATTTTAATCCTCTATACATTTATATCACATCCATGTATGTTAGAGCTCATGAAACATCCATATGTGAAAACCACACCAACTTTCCTCTTCACTAAATCAAGTTGCCTAGAAAGCAGTTTTACAAACTCAACTGGTTTACATCCTTGCAGCCTTTTTAAAGATATAAAAATGACTTCACTATGAACAAAACTTATCTCTCTTCACTCTCTAAATTATATCAATCATTAACCAATCCATTACATGCATCATCTACCTCAATCTTTCAATATAAGTAGTTTTGTCCTGAGAAACAAAAACCTTCTCTAGAAATTGAGTTGGTTGACCTATAAAACCTCACCATCAAGATAAAAAAATTATACCATTTGAAATAAATTTTAATATTCTTTCCATAACATCTTATTTTTCCTTACAATTTCAAGTGGAAGGCATTCAACCAATGTCATCTCTAAAAACTACTAAACTACCCCAAACCGCCTTAGGACTAGTCTTCATAAATATGGCACACTTTTCCATTTAAAATAACCACCATGATCTTAAAACATAATTTACATAATTTAAAATTACCATATTAAAAATAGTGTCAATTTATTTTGTAACTTTTTTGGACAACCTTGTCGTAAACTAAACTTCTTTGGAAACTTGCATTTTTAGGTGGGGTCCACTCATCACCACATGCTCTACCATACCTTTTTGGAAACCTGGATGAGTCCTATACGTCATAAAATCATCTTATTGTCACAAAAACATTATTATTATCACTTTTAAAATAAATTTCTCGTACCACTTTTGATTTAGGGTTTCAAGCTCATAAAATGTTGTTTACCTTCTTAACATTCGTTCATAAAAACATGACAATGAAATGACCTCATACATATTTTTGAAACCTTATTAGTTCAATTTAAAATCATCCCTAAAATCCAAAAGGTCCCATTCAAAGCACATAATTCATGGTGAGCATTAAAAGGTGCAATTCGAGTTGGAAATCACCTTCTTTTTACCCTGTTTAACCAAAAACAAAATAAGTTGCAAAATTGTCTTCATAAAGTGACTCCAAATTTTTATCACACCTCTAATACACCCTTTCTTACCATCTCCAATAATCTTCATAGCTAAATTATGTCTCCATATTCTCATCTCATCTCATTTTCATGACTAGCCTTTGGGGTTTTTCATGGTTTAGGCTAGGTCAATCGAACCAACATTGTAACTCATATTGAGACCTCTTTAAAAGGTCCTCAAATTTATGGAAAAACATTTATGACTTCCCTGCATGATTCCATGATATCTCATGGCTCTACAACTTATCCTCATGCCTGCAAGCACCTAGACCTGGTCTAGATGAGCACCTACAACCTGGTCTTCATCTTATTATTGTACTTGAAACTCATGTGAGTACCTAAAAAATTCCCAAACATGCTCTCCATGCTGCTACCATACTCTTCAAGCAACCAAGAAAATCAAATCACCATGCTTCAACACCTAGACTAGCTAGGTCATATGACTAGGCATTAGATACTCCATGTCATCATCCTACCGAGCATCCTTTGATCCTTCTCCATCATCCTTCTTTATCATTAATGAGGTTTTACATCAATTAAAACACCTAGAACTCAACATTCCAATAAGGTGTGATAGATCAAATTTACAATGATATTATTAAAAGAAGTATGGACACTATGCTAGTGAATGTAGAAAGAAAGAATACGATATAAGAAATCATAATGCAAATTATTCTAATGTACAAGAGAATGAATATGAAAAGAATGAAAAAGGTGTAAATTTATTTCTAACTTTAAATGTAGCTGAGCAAAGCAATAAACAAATATGGTATTTGGATAGTGCATGTAGTAATCACATGTGTGGAAACAAGGGAATGTTCAAAAACATAGATGAAGCAGTCAAATATGAGGTAAAGATGGGAAAAAATGACAAGGTTCATGTAATGGGAAAAGACATTCTATCCATTCTCACCAAGCAATAAGATAAGAGGGAAATCCAACATGTTTTCTATGTTCCAAGAACAAAGTATAATCTTTTAAGCATTGGGTAACTTGTCCAAAAAGGATACAATGTGAGGTTTGAAAATGAAGAATGCATAACCTATGATAGAATTGGAAGGAATAGGCATCTTGGTATGGTGAAGATGACGCAAAATATAATGTTTCCTTTGATGATGTAAAGTGAGGGAGAAACAACATTTAAAATATTAGATGTTGATTAATCTAATCTTTGACACCTCGGTATGGGCATTTTATTTTTGGTGGATTGTGTGTTCTCGTATAAAAATAAAATAGTAAGAGGGTTGAACAACCAGATAAATTATGTGAGGGATGCATATTAGGAAGAAATACTAAAAAAAAATTCCCTCAATCAAATCTTGGAGAGCAAGCTCACATCTTGAGCTAATACATGTAAACTTGTGTGGTCCCATGAAGACTCCCTCCTTGTCTAAGAGTGAGTAATTTATTTCATCCATATATGACTTCAGCAAAAGGACATGAGTATAGTTTTTAAAAAAATTAGAGGCATTTAATTTATTCAAGCAATTCAAGGCCGTGTTTGAGAAGCATAGTGGTCATTATATAAAAACATTAAGAACAGATAGAGGGGAGAGAATATATCAAATTAATTTTAAAACATTTTCTAGGAGAATGAGATCAAGAAAAAATTTACATTGAGGTACATATTGCAGCAAAATGGTGTAGCTGAGAGGAAAAATTGAATTATTTAAGATATAACAAGAAGCATGATCAAAGAAATAGGATTTCTAGATGATTATTTGCTCAGCAGTTGGAAAAAAATTATTTATTGAATAGATGTCCTACAATTTTTTTGGAATATGATACGTCAAGAGGCATGGAGTGGAAGCAAAGAAGATCAATGTGGATAATAGAGGAGAAAATAAATTTTCATTAGGTATAGTGAGTAGTATAAAGCTTATAGATTATATAATAAATTAACAAAGGAACTCATAATCAGTTGAGATGTTCAATTCATTGAGGAAACATCTTAGGAGAAGTACAAGAAGTGCATTAGTCAAAAATAAAGAAAAATGTATCTTTATTGATATTGAAACAACATATGGTAGAGTAATCAATGCACCATTTTAGACCCCCATCTCAGAAAGGGGTGAATGTTGAAATGGAAGAAGCCAAAAATCATATAAGGAGTAGCTCATGAGGCATCTTCATCATCTTCCAACTCAAATCAATGCCAAGTGAGAATGGGTGTACAAGAGATTGATTGGCAATCAAGGTATGATGAAAATGAAGACGAAATGATGAATTTTGCTTTATTCTAAGGAGTTGATTCTATTTATTTTGAGGAAGTAATTAAGGAAAATAAATGGTGTGAAGCAAAGAATGAAGAAATGCATGCAATAGAGAGGAATTAAACATGAGAGTTAGTAGATATTCTAGCGGGAAATTAATTCATTAGAGTAAATTGGGTTTACAAAAACAAAAATACTTCTCAAGGAAATATTGAAAGGCATAAGGAAAGGTTAGTTGTCAAAGGATACAAACAAAGGAATGGGCACAATTATAAAGAGACATTTTCTCCCGTGGAAAGCCTAGAAACTATAATAACAATCATTTCTATAGTTTCTCAACACAAGTGTAAGGTTCATCAAATAGACATCAAACCAACCTTCTTGAATGGAATGTTGGAATAAGAGGTGTATGTGGTACAAATACTTGGATATGAGATTCCAAGGAATGAGAACAAAGTTTACAAGCTCAAGAAAGTGTTGTATGAACTTAAACAAGCACCAAGGACAAGGTAAATCTATATAGATTCTTGTTTGATAAGTAATGGATTTATAAAAAGTGAAAGTGAGCCCGCACTTTATATCAAATAAAACAAGAAAGTTGAGAATCTGATTGTTATTTTTTAAGTATATGGTTTAATCTTTATTGGAAATGCAAACAAACCAATAGAAGATTTCAAATCATCCACGATGAAGGAGTTTGAGATGAATAATTTAGGATTGTTGAGATAATGTTTTGGGATTGAATTCAATCAATTGGAGGATGGAATATTTGTGTCTCACGAACAACATGAAAAGTATATTTTGGATAGATTTAGAATTTTGGACAGAAACCAACATCTACACCAAGCTAAAATAAGTTTGAAAATATGTAAAGAAGATTACAACAACAATGTATATCCAACTCGAATACAAAAGCTTGATGTACTTGACTGCAACTAGACCAGACATCATGTATACAGTCAGCCTAATTTCTAGGCTAATGGAGACTCCAAAGGAGACACATTGGAAAGTAGAGAAAATAATTTTAAGGTACATTAATGGCATAAGAAATTATGGAAATTAATATTTTGTTGATAATTATTTTTCAGATTAGTTGGATACACATATAGTGAATAATTTAGGATACACATAATTTAGGATACACATATAGTGATATGATAGAAAAATAACATCTGGATACGTGTTTAATGTTGGGTCAATACCCATTTCATGGTCTTTAAAGAAATAATCAATTGTTTCACTTTCTATGGTCAAGCAGAGTATATAACAAAAACTCAGTTATATGCCAAGATATATGGATAAGAAGAATCCTCTCATATTTTCATGAAGAGAAACATATATCTTATACTATCTTTTATGACAACTTGTCTTCCATTTCCTTGTCAAAGAATCCTTTTTCATGGAAGAATAAGAATATTGAAATCGGTATAATTTCATTCGAGAAAAAAGTTAAAAGCGTGAAATAGAATATAAATTTTCCATGTCGAGAAACACCTTGCTGATATTTTTACTAAAACTTTGGGAAAAGATAACTTTGAAGATTTAAGAGAAAATTTGGGCATCATTGATATGGTTTTAGTCAACTCGAACTTCATACAAGAAGATATATAAACCATACAATCAGCTCTAGAAACCATACAATTGAATCCAAAAATAAAACATTCACTCCAAAACCATACAATCAACTCCAAAAACAAAATAGTCAGCTCCGGAAATAATGTAATCAACTGGAAATAATACAATCAGCTCGAGTAAATCAAAAAGGGATCTCTAGAATTCTAATATTCATCTCCATAAATAATAAAGGTAGCTCTAAAAACCATAAAGGAAGCTCGAAAATCATAAATCCGACTCCAAAAATTCATACAAGGAGCTCAAGAAATCATTTGGTTGGCTTTGAAAATCATTTGGAAGACTCCAAAAAGCACTCATCTAGCACCAGAGATCAAACAGCTTTTTTGAAAGAATATTTTTCTAAAGTAGCTCAATATTAAGGGGTGTTGAATAATATAATCTTGATCCAATTTTTAATTTTGAGCTTTTCACCCAAACCTATTGTTAATGCAATGTTAGAGTAGTCGATATTATATAAATACTTTTTTAGAGATAATTGAATTTAATGTAAAATTTGATTTATAATTAGTTATGTAGTTGTTGTCATACGGATGTGCAACAAGGAAATTGACAATTTCGAGAATGAAAACTATACCCATGTGTTACTTTTTTCAATTTTTACCCTTCCAAGACACCCCGGTATGCCCAGTTAGTCTAAGTGACCTCCTAATTGATGTTAGCTCAACCCCTATGTGATTTTAGTAGTTCATTGAAAATTGCAAGCTTCAGGTAGTTGTGGGAAGGGTTATCTTTGGCCTTCCTGATGGAGAAACCCCATGGAGTAAAAGAGAAAAGATAAACCGGGACACATAAGTGATTTAAAGGACTTGGGACATCATGGAATTGATTTAGGAAGATTAAGGAAGGACTCAAAATGTTGGGCGGTTTCACTAAAATTAGGCTTCACGAGCTAGAAAGTGCACAAGCCAAAAAAACTACCGAGCTTCGGAAGGTGATTAGGGATCTCTAGATGGAATTAGAAGAAAAACAAGAAATTTTCAGAAATTTAATTCCAAGACCTAAAATATGTCTACAATCAATTTTTTTCACAACACTTTGGCGCAATATGTCT
This sequence comes from Taxus wallichiana var. yunnanensis, assembly GCA_018340775.1. NCBI lineage: Eukaryota > Viridiplantae > Streptophyta > Pinopsida > Cupressales > Taxaceae > Taxus > Taxus wallichiana. Next base: position 754,099,276 of record CM031238.1, on the reverse strand, counting down.
GTAATTAGGTTTTTCAAGGCTCAACTATGGAACCAGAACAAAACTCCATTTTTAGGGGAATACATGAAAGAATCAATAGATGATACCCCTACCATTGGATTAAGAAGACTAATTCCATTCAAATTCATACAACATTTTACCAAACAATTCTATAGGAGCTCAAGTTATTGTTGTTTCAAGTTCGCTCTCAAGACCTCATACTTAGTCAAATTTTGAACAAGACATGTGTCAACACCAGGAGCTCCGGGCACGGTTTGTGTCCCTTACATCCCTCAATCTCAAGGAAATGAGGGTTAAGAAATTTTTCCCAGCCCCTAAAATCCCTTTGGACCCACATACGACCTCTAGGATCGCCAGTTCAGCCCCTAGGTGCTTGTGGGAGCTCAAAGCCTTCACCATTGGATCGTTGCCACATGTCATTGCATGGAGTGCCATGAAAACCGATGTCCCTCATTTCCCTTTGAGGTAGGGGACATCAATGTCAAGAAAATGTACCTAGCCCACAAGGATACTCCTAGTCACCCATGTGACCTCTTCAAGACCAATTTTTAGCCCCGAGAGCTAGTGGAGCCTTCATCCCCTGCCGTCGGATCAAGTGCCACATGTCATCATGAGGCGCCCCATGTAATCATGAGGCGCCCCATGTAATCATGAGGTGCCACATGAAATTTGATGTCCCTCATGTCCCTTTGAGATGAACAACATCAAGGACAATAAAATTCACCAGAACCCCTTGGAATGCAATTTTGAATGTATTTAAATCTCAACACTTAGCCATTTTTCCCCCCATTTCTTCTTCACTTCACCCCCACCATGGCTCCGTTTATGCTTGTCCAAACACCTAGTCCACCATTTTAACTCTAAACTAGATCCTCCATGGCCATAAATCCTCTAATCCATGAATGTAAATAGTTCTTGGAGAAAAAATGGATTGAAAAAATGAAAAAGGTAGATAAATGAAGAAAAACAAAGATTTTTCGCTAGATAACTCACACGAATCGAAAAATCTTCATATCTTAAAAATTACATATCAGATTGAGGTGTCATCTTTGCAAACTTCCAAACTTTTCAATACAATAAATAATAAACAAACGAAATTTTAAATGGTGCCTTGAAACATTTCTTCCAAAAAATCCCCATTTCGCGTCCTAGCTCACGTTTGTTGGATTTCTCAACAATCGATAGTAGGATCAAGCTAAAAAAATTTACACGAGTAATCCAAATGAAAAACCTATCACAATGGAGTTGATTTCATCATGATCAGAGACAAAAACTAGACCTGTAAATTTTAAGCTCCATTAATGGTGCCATGGCAGCTTCGTGCTCAAAGCCACTACTTTGCCAGGTGAAAATTTTAAATTTTATTTCCAAGCATTCTTGTGAGAGAAATCATGCAAATTTCAAAATATGTGATCGTGATGATGAGCCAAGTCCAAAAAAATATGTTCCATCACAAACCGAGCACCGAAAAGCCACTTTCCAAAAATAGTAAGATTTCCTACACAGGCTTGCTATCTTCGGTAAGTCTTCGTCAAAAGTGACTACAGCAGTTGTGGTGAAGGAAATGTGCACCAAATATCACTAGGAAGTCAGAATGAGTGTTCAGAGCATAAAATAGTGAAAATGAGCGCTTACTAAAAATAGTATGCTCCTTATATGGGTGCTTATTAAAAATAGTAAGTCGCCCAAGAAACACTGAGTGAAGGTAGTGTGCACATGAGTGAATGAGGGAGTTTATCGCATCAGGATGGTTAAGAAGAGGAAAAAATCACCTCTTACCAAAAATAGTAAGTCTCCCATCTAGGAACTTGCTATTAATAGTAAGTCACACTCAAAGGGCAGTTTTGGAATAACAGGACATAAAGGGATGATCATTGAAGTCAACATCATCATTCGAGATCATCATAGATATTTATCACGGGACATTCAAGATCCATATCAGGTATATTGACAATGTTTTTGACACTCACAACATGGTTTGGATCATAGGTATAGCATACGTGGGCTGGACTTGTGGTCTTTGGCGGAATAGTTCATTCAAATTAGCAATCGTCTATGAGTGAAGATGAAGGAGTTTCTCAAGGTGCAAAGAGTTTGGAGATGTAGAGTTCACTACAGTGGAGCACTTCATCAGATCATCTGACAAGGATCTGAGGCACTCCTCCTTAGTTCTTTCTCTCCCCTTCTTCTCTCTTCTCTTCCCCCACTTTCTCTCTCCCCATTCTAATTCTTTGTTGGGGTTGCACTTTTTCATAATGCCTTTAATTAATTTAAAATGATTTTTTTTTAATGTAACAAATTACCCTTAAGTCATAAAAGGAGGTTTCATCTTTTCCTAAGGATGTAAAATGTTATAAGTTGTAATAAGGCATATGAAAAGGCATTAAGGTGTAGATTAAGAGTCATCTCTCATTCTATAAATTATAAATCCATTCACATTTCAAAGTGTGGGTGTTTGAATTTGTAAACTAAAGAGTGCATTGAGAGAACAAAGGAGATAGCCAAATTCTTCCATTCCCTCATTTTCAAATTTCCTCCATTTCCCACTATGTACAACTTTGGTTTGAGCAATCAATAAAAGAAGAAGGAATTTCTAGATTTATTTGAATAATGGATTTCTTGATACTTTTTTCTCATCATATTCTATCTGGTCTTATTTCTACTTACAAAGTTGTTTTCTCTTAATTTAGTGCATGTGATGAAACTTCTCACTAGTGTGTGTAAGAATATGATTTTCTACCTGCAACATTATTTATTCTACCTCTTTTCTCACTCCCTTTTTCTTACTCTTCAGAAAAATTCTTCCCTAACAAGAGATTGCTAGCTTTTCCATAGGTCAGTGGAGTGCCTCTATTGGATTCCCGACCGTAAGGCCATCAAAAAAATCCATCTTTTTACTTGTGCATTCATATATAGAAGCTACATTGGTTATGTAGAGGGACTTAGAATCCCATAGTGTTAGAAAGAAATACACCAGTTTTGTGTCCTTGAAAACTTTTCACCAACAATTTTTTGGCACCCACCGTCGGGTAGATTTAGTAGCATCTACACCCAAAATATGACCGCAAGGTCCAAAAATTCAAAAAAAAAAAACAAATATTAAAAACAAAACAAAAAAATTATGAAAATCCATTGCTTGAAAGATACATTATCGATTTTTTTCATGTGACCTTTCATATTCCCACTGCATGAATTTCCAAACGTTGGCTGAAAGGAGATACACCAAGTTGAATAGATCGAGAGGAATTGTCGACCCCACTTTTGAGGATTTTCAAAATCAGCAAGGATAAGTTAGAGACAATCCCTACTATTTTTCTCAAGCCTCATCCCCATTTGGGTCTTCAAGTAGCTCACCTAGAAATCCTATCCAAACTCCGTGGATACTCCCCCTTCAAATTCTCCCAATTTTTCAACCACTGTTGAACATTGAGTTCCCAGAGGAAGAATAATTCGTAGAATCAAGAGCTAAAGCATAACATAAATGATAATGGAAGATGAAGAAAAAATACCCCACCCATTGTTCCATGGGAATAAATACGATCCCGTTTGCTTCTAAACCCCTCTTCATGATCTAAAAATAGGTTCCCATAAGAACTTTCTAGAGTTCAAAGGAAATGGCACACATGATTCTGTAGAACACATTGTTTCTTTCATGACATCATGCAAAATCCTTGGTGTTGAACATGAAGATGTTTTCGTGAGACTATTCATGGAGTCCCTCTAAGAAAAAGTAGTGGAATGGTTCTACCTCCTGCCTACCCAATCCATCACTTGTTGGAATGACATCAAAATCAAGTTCGAAGGAAGATTCAAATTTACTGAGGACTGTCAAGACCTCTTGGTGTAGTTGGCTCAAATGAAGAAAGAAGAAAGTGAAACTATGAGAAAATTTATGGCTCATTTCGAATGGTTTCTTCGCAAGATACTAGAAGAAGATTCACCATCTAAAAACAACGTTAAGAGATTCTTCATCAATTCTCAATCACTAGAGGTGGGATTTTTCCTACGAAGAGTTCAACCAAGAGATATTGTAGAAGCACATGTGTTTCACCTAAGTCTAGAGCATTTCTTCGAATGTTGACGAAACAAATAAGGGTAATGGGTTAGGAGGAATACCTATTGAAATGTTGGTTGTAGGTTGTTGCATGCACGTATGACTTCTAAATCCACATTATTGTGAGAGCTTCCTTTTTGCTTGGAGGAACTACCTGAAATGGAACACAAGACCACCAAATAAAAGTTAAACAATATATGTAGTGGAATGCCTAGTGTGTGCTAGATCCGGGAAGTGTGATACTTCTGAGATATTTATCAATCCACTTTGTTTAAAGAAAATTAATGGGAGAAATAAAGGAAATCCTACTGTAGTTAAAATGATTTAGGTATCTCATTCATCTACAATAAGTAAATTCATTCACAACAGGCTAAGCTATGATTGAATCTAAAGGTCAAGGTCTCTGTTAGGGTACTGTTACTATTTAGGGTGAGATTCTGGGCAGTTTTGGGTATTTGGTGGAGGTTTAGAAACTCTGTTCTTGATTCTTAGTAAAAGACATAGAGACCGATGTCGGTATGGTATGGTGAGTATCGATTTAGGTTAACTTAGAAGATGGTTGTGGGTAACCAGTGTCGGTATGGTCGGGGTACAGGAAACTCAATAAAAACTTGGTTGGGTGATAGATCTGAGGCTAGATGAAAAGGAAGGGCAAAGGTAAGGTTTATGTGGATCCTGGATATGCACATGAATGATTAAGATCTAGGTATGGGTAGTGCAAGGGTATGGATAAAAATATGGTCAATTTTTCATGGAGGTAGATGATGGGGGAATGGAAATGAGAGTAAAAGCTAAATAATAGATGTAAAAGGATCTACCAAATGATAAATAGATGAGTGCTGGTTAACAAAACTTACTATTTATACAGCTTAATGCCAGTTGGAAATGGTGGGTGATCAAATGGAATGAACTTGATGTAGTGTTGGCACTTCCCCGGATGCTCCCATGAAGGCAGATGGTTGTGTGATTGCTTCAGGTACTGGCTATGGATGCTCTGATGTGTATACTAACGTTGGTTCTGCTTGCATGCAGCTCTGGTTTCGTCACTTGTTCTCAAAAGATGTGATTATCTCTCAAAAATGTGCCAACCTTGAAATAAGGTTATTTTGGGGGTTAAATGGTAAGAGACGCGTCCATTCGGCTTAAACGATGGCGGTTAAGGATAACCAGGCGTCGGTTAGGGCGGGATTTCCTAGGTTTACTAAACTAGGCAAATCCTCTTGATTTTCTGGGATCTCATTTCATTTACTTTGTGGATTAGCATGGAAGATTCCTTCTAACATGTGGGAATGTGGTTAGAGGGAATGTAGGCATTTATTTTTAGGGTTTGGGTAGGTCTTAGTTAGTTATGGCAACATACTAAGAATAGGTCTTAGGGTGAGGTGGCTAGATGAGGTGTCTAGGTGAGGTGGATATGTGGGTATTATCCCGATTAGGATATTTAAATAATAAATATTGTCGGGATAATGAATTAATTTAATTGAATTAATTAAATTAATATTAGAGTGGGATGAAAGGGGCCATGGTTAGGTGAATGTGTTCAAGGTTTTTATTTGACGTGGGACCAAGGGGAGTATGACCTAATTTTAGAGTCTACATTTTTCCCCTTTTTTTGCATAGCTTGTATTGGTAAGTGATGCTAAAAAAATAAGATGTGATTACCCCATGTGTGGGTAAAGGTGATCCCCTTAAACAAGGAGGCGATGAGGGAGAAGGTGGAATGTGTGAGTGGTTTTATAAAGGTGAATGTGATGAAGAAGAAGGTGGGCAATGTGGGAAAAAAGGAAAAATGTCCACTTGGGTAATCTAGGTAATGGGTCAGGGTCAAAGGTAGTGTGAAGAAACGCATGCACATGTATAAACTATAACATAGTACTAGTGAAGAGCAGGAAAACTCTACATTGTCAAAGGTTGATAGGTTTATCCAAATAAGGTTGAGGTGATTCTAGTATCAAGGTATAGGATATGGTCAGGAAACACGATGCAGGTTAGGTGCAGGAATGTTTAGGTATGTTCTGGTACACCAAAGGTTGGGTTAGGATAAACGGTCATGACAAGAGGCAAGGTAAGGTCATTAGGTCAACAATCATAGGTAACAATGTCACAAGGTATAGCAAACACATGAGGTCAAAGGTCACTAGTGATGGTCCAGGTCCAAATATCTAGGTCACAACATGGGTAGGGCTGAGGTATGGGTAAAATAACGAGTCCCCGAATGAGGACGAGGTGAGGTGGTAAAGGATAAGGTCAAGAAGGTCAAGTGGTGTGGCCAAGTGAGGTGAGTGTAGGATAAAAAGGGATTTAGGGAAAAAATTGGGGGTAGGGGGTAGGGTAAAAGGTTAAGCAGAGAGAAAAAGAGTGATGGGCAGGGTAATATGGTGAAATTGTGGGAAATGTGGAAGAGAGGGTGACCAATGCGGTCAAGGGTAACCGATGCCAAGTATAGGGTAACCAACCATGGTAAGGTAGGGCACGTGATTGATGCCGGTGAAGGTAAAACCGGCGTTGGTTAGGTCGAGGATGTTATAAAAAAGAAAAATCCGTGCTTTTTTAAAATCATTTGTATTTTTATGAATTGGGAAAATGTCAAGCGAGAAAAAGAGAATAGGTGGAAAGTGAGAGAGAGATTGGGGACTGAGTTGGCAAGCCACGTAGCATGTGATTGGTAGTGGAGAGGTGGGTCCATGAGATTAGATTGGTTGATTTTATTGGTTGGAGGGGAGGTGATAGATTGGTGATGGCAGAGGCCGGAGAGGGATTGGGTGGGCCACCGGTGTAGCGGCCAGACATGCCACCATGGTGATAGCAGAATGATGAGGTAAGCGTCAAACCCTTTCTATGTTTTGTGAGATAGAGTAGGTGAGAGGTTGGGTGGTGAAAATTTGGGTTGGGGGAAAATGAAATTTGAAATGTGGGAGGGTGAATTGGGTAGAAGGAGTGGGGAGAGAGGTAAGTGGGTGAATAGGGGGTGGGATGGGGTTGAGGGGAAGTGTAGGTGAGAATGGGTGGGTAGAAGAGTTAGGAGAGGAGGTTTTTTTGAGAGGGGAGGGTTTGGGGGTCATAGTTTTTCCACGATAGTGGCCGGTGTCTGTCGGGGTTAACGTTAAGTGGCGTCAGTAGGTCAAACTAGTAGCGGTCACAAAATAGGTGACCGATGCTGGTTTAGGGTGACCGTGATCGATTAGAGATAATGGGCTCATTTGGATTGTGGATAAAAAGGGGTCGAAAGGGCCCTAGGTTGAGTGGGTGAGATAGGGAAGGGTAGAATAGGATGTGTTGGTGAAAAAACTAGTGTAGGTGGGGGTAAAATGGGTATGGGGAAATGATAGTGGGTGAGGGTGGGGGGATAGAAATGTGATAGGAAGGTAGGTTGGGAAGAAAGAAAGAGGTGAGATAGTGGGTATAGGTGAGGTGTCGAGGGTGAGTGTGGGTATGATGAAGGTAGATTAATTTGATGTTTGTATTGGATACAGGGGAGAGATCAATTGTGGATGAGAGATAGGGTGTCACCCCTACTTTTGAATATGTGAGGTGTGGCGATAGTTTAGGAGTGGCAAAGCATGTGGAGAAGGTTGGCCGATTAGGTTCCGGTGCTATCTCGGCATGTAGTCCAGTAGCTGATTTTGATGGTCACTCTCATCGATAGATGGGATTTAGTGACCAACACGTTCCACCTACTAATAGGTGAGATGACAATCACCCTAGAGGATGTGTTTAGGATCCTGTAATTACCAATACTTTGGAGATGCAGGTGGGACTTAATCTCCTCCGAGGCCTCGAGAGGAGTTGATGCTGATAGTGTTTGGGGAGGGACTAGCAGACATGATGTTCTATAGTGCCAGCTTGAGTTACGGAGGGATGTACCTAGCCCGTCTAGAGGAGACGAGGCTAGTTGTTTTATTGATGGAGGTAGTGTGTTGTTTCACACTACTAGATGCAGAGGGAGGGAGATTTCCCCACTCCTTGATGGGGGTTTTACATGACATGGTGATGGATCATACCTGTTTTTCTTGGGCACCAACATTCTTGGTGTATTTATACAAATATTTGTGGGCGTACGGGCGCACACGCACGGTGTTTATCTTATGTTGCACCTTTTTACTACCTTTGGTGGGCCTATGAGCACATAGTTTGTGTGCGGCTAGTGGGATGTTGCTAATCGGGGTTTTCGTCTACAATTGGGGGTATAATTTAGATGAATTGTTCTTCCACAACCATACCAGTGAATGGGGAAATGGAAAAATTTCTTCTAGAGAAGAAGATGAGGTACAAGGTGTGAAAGTCCGTAAGTCTAGGAACTGACATCTTGTACCAAAATACTAGACGGATGAATCACTTTGTGAAAACCAAAGAGGAAGAGGATATTCCCATCTCGATAGGTCCAAATATTCCTTCCAGAGAGGTATGGACCTTGAAAATCATTGGAGGATATTTGAGTTACAAGAGGGCATCCCACAATTACCAGACGACACATACCATGAAGAAGAAAAAAATGTTCTTCGTGAATCTCAAATGGAAAAATAAGCTTATGTGCTTATCCATGATGAAATCGAGGTATTTTCATTCCCATTTGGAGATGAAGATGATCTCAGCCATACCATTCATGGAGAGACAATATCAACTTGTGATGAGCCTACAAAAGGTTTGAAAGAATTTTCATACAAGAAGCTGTTTAGAGCCGCGAAGAAATAGAAGACCCCGAGGTAAGTCTTGAACTCTTGATGCAATCCTTGAATCTACAAGACAAGCACAAATCTGATTTAGAAGCCTCAATCAATGTGAATGTTGGCCATGTTGAAACAAATAAAGATGAGAAATATGTTTCCCCTCCTGAGCAAATGGTTGATGGATGCAATGATGAATTCGAGGTATTTTCTTTCCCATTTAAAGAGGAAGACTCTTTCCATGATGAAGGAATTAAAACAAGGATTTTTCAGGGCCTTTAAAGTTGAAGCTCCTCTTGATGAAGGAGTGATAGAATTAAGAGATTCCTGATGTAGCCTAGAATTTACAAGATAACACCCTAGTCGCATTGACACATCACTCAGCCTAGACTAAGTGCTCACCCGAAGCATGCAAAGGTACTAGGTCCCTCTTTAGGGTTGTTGTAACAAGATGTTAACATGATGAAGGAAGAAACATATAGATTCATAACTAATCCATCATTCTACAATGCATGTTATCCTCAGATCTATGAAAGAACAATCTTAAACAAATAATCATGATTGAATTAATAACATGCACTACTCAATTACATAGAATGATACTTAGATTCAGCCAATATCTTCCATCTATTAATAAATATAGAAGCTCCTTATAGTATTGTCAATCTATATCAATGCACATATGGATCTGATACACACATTCATACATCTAGAATCATACATACACCACTCTCTGTGATACATACCTCTACTATGCACCTAACATCATATATATAGGGTGGGGACTTTCCCTTCACCGCTTAACTATTCCAGAAATAGGTCGCATGTTATTGATAGCCACACACCATTTACAATCATAGCCACACATGCAAGTGCACTATCTATAGTCCTCTTGTAGTTAATGAAGTGTCAATTCTATTCTTAGCTTATCTCCATGCATAGACACTTTGAACTGCTTCTCCAAATATAGACAATGCATGGTGTGCATGTCTTTGCATCGTTGATGTGGTCTACATGCCATCTTCCAAAAATAGATCTTCATGCTCAAAATCAGCTAAGTCCTGAAATCTAAACTTTCCTTCCACATGTGGGTCCTTCCATGCCCTTGGTTTCAGGCCTTCTATCCCATGCAAACTCCTCATGTGATTTTAGACAAGTATTCTTTGATCAACATTACCCCACACTAATCTCATTGTCATCTCAACAATGGGTATCTCCAAAAATTTGAAGGAAAGAATAAGAATGAAAGAATGTGGATAAATAAAGAATTTCTTATGTAGTTATGAGGCAGCCTCCTCTATATCAGTTTGTAGTATCAGCTCTAGATACTCCTCTTTTATTGTAGCCTCCAAAACCTGCCATTCAGTGAGTGCTTGTTCTGCTTTCTCTGGGATGTCCATAGCAATGGATTCCAACTCATCCCTCACAATTTATCCTTTCTCATTTTATAGAACCAACACAACACTGGACATGGATGTCATTCTTCCTTCCAAAAGGTCCATCTTCTACGCAATCATCTTTCCAATTTCTTCCAGCCGAGTCTTGTGTGGCTCTTGTCTTTGCTTGTCATAGCCTCATGCTTCGTTTTAACCATTGACAACCTTTCTACAGCGGCCCAATGCCTCATCCTTCATTTCTTTTTGACCTCATTATTCTCTTCCAAGGTCTTAATGTTGATGATCGTCTCTAGAGTTGTGCATATATTTAAATCCTGGTTCACTTTCTTCAAGACTTCTTGTAATGCCATGCAACAACCCTTCATAAGATGCGATTTTCTCATCACAGATGATTTCTCCCATTCGGCATCTTGTTCTAGTCTTTTCTCGGTGCTTACATATGTAGAGGGTCATCTTGAGCACCAAGTCCACCAACTTTCCCACATAGTTTATCGCTGAAGGAAATGTTTGTGATACCTTGGAGTTCCAAGTGTGGCCTTGATTTGATTACCCAGTGTCCCCAATATCCTTTTCAATGCTTATGAAAACTTCATTATTCTTTTGTGTGAAGTCCCTTTCTGTGTTATGCGTGTCATCTCTACATCCTTTGTCTTCAAATCTTCACACAGAGCTTTGATTTTGGCAGATTTGTTCATATTTCTTCTAGCCACCTCAGCAAAAAAATTTCACCGGTGCATTGCTAACTTCCTGTTATGCGACATGACAATAGGTTTTATTGTCATGTGTCTAGCCCGAGGTTCCTTCTTTAGTCACGTAGAAATGCATGAATCTTTGCACACATCAAAGTCAAGCTCATCTATGTGGGTATGCATTGACCATGATAGTTGCTTTCTAGTGCACACAGTTGCCATATCTTCATCCATCAACTCCTAACCAAATAAATATTTCTGCACAATCATGCTCTAGAAGTAGGCACAAATAATTTTTCCTACATCCATGGCATACCTCATGGCTGGTGGAATGTGCTCCCCACTTATCCTTCTAGACCTTTGCTTCTTAGGAAATATAGCCTCCAAATTTGGGACTTGTGTCTCCATGTCCTGAATATCCTCTGCAGCTATTTCCTTTGGTCTTTTCTCTTCTTCTTCCTTCTCCTTTAATGCCTCACCCTATTCTTCTATGTTATCACGGAAGTGTAGGAGATGTATGCGTGCTCTCCTCTCGACTCTTATGCATCCTTAATCAACTTCAGCTTCCTCCTTCTCTACATGGTCACTTCCTGTTATGGGTAGAGTCAGATGATTTACACACAGTAGTTGGAGTAGCACCTTGGGTCCTTGTTCTCTTGAATACTCTTTTAAACATGTGCTCCCCCTTGGACCGCAATCAAGTCCTCATCATCCCCCTCTTATGCTTGAGGTGATGTAACAGTGCTCTTAGCTTCACTCTAAATTATAGGATGTCTCCTACCCGTCTGCTCTCTAAACCACCACTATCTTCACACTCCTCCTCCTCATCCTACACTTCAATTGGCTCGTGGGCTTAGGCGTTGGGATGTTCTCCCTTTGTATTTTTTCCCTTTGGTTGTGTTGGAAGTGTGAAATCACCTTCCACATATTTTTATTCTCCATTTTTGTCTTTATCCGGAGATACACCAATGTTGCCCCCACATCTATTACAGCCAAACTTATTGGTTTGATATTTAGAACCTCTGAAATGATTCTCTCTATATAAGCGCTTCTTCTAGGATATACATACTTCTTCCTCAATGTATGGTAGTCATAGTCTACCTTATCTACATTGAAGATCAATTGGCGCATGTCTATAAATCTATGAATAGATTCTTGAAAATACCTTGCAGTGAATGTGTAAGGTAACTTGCACCAAGGGCTCTAGACTCCATCTTTCATTGGAAAGTGCGCAATGTAGAAATGCTGATATATAACAAACTAAACTTGTTTCCCTACCAATGGTAGGTCCTTCCTCAATGACTACCTTCTTCTTTCCTTTTACCGCTGCTATAGATGCCTTCCTTGGTGTCATTTCTACCTTGTAATTTTCGTCTTCAACCCTACAACTCTACGAATAAAACCCTAGCTTGATTCAATTATGCCCTAGGTGTAAAATTCATAACCTAGCTCTTTTTGTCTCCTACTTTGCTCAAATCCTTCACCACCAAAGTGATGCAAGCTTCTTGTCACGAGATCTAGTTATCATTCTTAGTTTCACACCCTTCACACCTTAACTCAATCACTCAACTCTTTGCACTTGGATCTTCTCTCAAATACTCTTAGTCATAATGGTAAAAATGAGTCTGCATCCCATCCTTATATAAGTTTTCAAAATTCGATGCATTTATTACTCCTCACCTACAAAATATCCCCTCATTCATTGACCAAATCCATTCATTCCATGTGGTACATCTTTGCACCCATCTATAACCTTCTAGTGCGCCTTCCTACCCTCTGGTCACGAGACTTCTCTTGGTAGCATGCTTATGTTCCCAGTACCTTATCACTTTGTACCTTCTCCTAGTAGGTATCACGGCCTCTACTTACCTCACATTATGTATTTATTTTATTCATCTCCATCCTTGGCCACTTTTGAAAACTAATATTTTTTTGACTTAAATCACACCCATAGTGACTTATTCCTTTCACCTTTCAAATCCACGAGTATTTTTCTTAGACAACTATAACCACCCCACACTTAAAGTATGTGCATTAATTTGCACATAAAATTCTTCATATAGTAATTAGCTTTAGGTCACTGCAAGCACACTTATTACAAAAACAACAACTAAATTGACAAAGCATAACAACAATGAAGGAAATACAGGAGTGAAAACCTAAACTAAATGGCAATACTACCTTATTACAAACACCAAGAAGACTTATTTATAGTAGGGCTTCAGCCTACTCTCGTTAAATTAACTGGGTAGCCATGTTCCATCAAGTGCTTCTAACTGGAAAGCACCTGATTCAAGTATAGAAGTGATAACATACGGCCCCAACTAATGTACTTTGAGCTTTCCTGGATGGCACAAGAAATTTGAGTCATAAAGAAGTACCATTTTTCCAATCTCAAACTTCTTATCCCTTATGTTTCTTTCATGTCATGCCTTTTGCTTGGCATTTTCCTTCTTTTGACTCCATCGCGCTATGGCTCGGTGTTCATCCGGTTGAATCATATTTTCAATACGTTCATCTAAATGCATGCATCGCCTAAACCTCCAAAGCCACGTGTAATACACAAAGAAGGTAACATAAATTCTATAGGAAGAAGCGACTTCCGCACCAAACACCAATTGAAACAAGTGTGTCCTTGTTTAATCTCTTGTAAGTTTTTCTATATGCCCAAAGCATAGCTGACACTTTTTCATCCCAATCCTTTCTTCTAACATCACATATTTTTGTCAAATTCTAGCCCAAATTTTTTTGAAAGCCTTAGCAGTTCCATTTTCTGAGGTGTAGTTCTATGGTGTGTAACCATAAACTCATCTAATAGGATCCTCATTGTCTCATTCGAGAAAGTGTGTACCTCTATCACTTGTCAAACTTAAAGGGAATCCATATCTTGTAAGAACATTCTCCCATAGAAACCTAGCTATTGTAGCTATTATATAGTCCTTCGTAGGTGATTCTTCTACCGGCCACGTGAGATAATTTATACAAGTAATAATATAGCATGATCCAGTCCTACGTGCGGCTAGCGAAATAGGTCCTACAAAATCAATGGCCCATTTCTCAAAATGGTCCGTCACTAATAATTTGTCTCATATGCATCTCATTTATTTTCCCTAGTTTTCTTAGGCATCGAAAATGATCACACGCCTTACAATAATCTTTATAGTCTTTATACAATGTCTCCCACCATAATCTAGTAATTCGGATCTTCCAAGAAGTTGCATCACTTGCATAATGGCATTTTACAATACCACTATGAGCTTCTTCCATGATATCCTTGCACTCATTCTCTAACACACAATGATGCAATACTTCATCTCTGCCTAGCTTGTAAAGGTCACCACTGATTAAAATAAATGGTGTCATGCGTATAGCAAGCTACTTCTTTTCTAATGCTTTCATTACTTCTAGTGTCATACACCTGTTCGTAGAAAGACAATCTAATTCCAGGTGGGTGTGCATTTTAACCTATATAACTATGTATCAATATTTTTTTTCTTCAATTGTCTATGAATCGACATTGTTTCTTCAATTTTCGTGCATCCTCTTCTTAATTGATTCTAGATAAATGGTCTAGTCTAGAATTGTTTTTTCTTGGCTTTACCACAAGCTGTAAAGTCAAACTCTTGAAATAGGAGCACCCATCTGAATATGCACCTGTAATATGGGATTGTTTACCAATTACTTCAATTCCATGTGATCTATATAAAACAAAAATGGTGTTGCTAACAAGTACTATCGAAACTTGTACAATGCATAGATCATTGACAAAGCTTCACGCTCTATAGTTGTATAATTCCTTTCAACAAGAGTTAGCTTCCTACTATCAAAACAAATTGGATGATCTATAATACCTTCACTAGGTTGATCTAACACAGTGCAATGGCCATACCTGAAGTGTCCACATGTACATGAAATGGTTTATCCCATGAGGGAAAGTGTAGAATGGGCGTGGTAGTAAGTTTCTCTTTTAATATCTCAAACACTTGCTCTCTGCGGTTCTCCCCAATAAAATGTACCTTTCCCCTTTAGTAATTCTTCCAAGGGTGCAACAATTTTGGCATACCCTTTGATGAATTTTCTATAATATCTTGTATGACCTAAAAATCCACACCTCACTTTGACTGGTAGGTGCTTCCAAGCCTAAAATGACTGCAACCTTGGTTGGATCAAATAATAAACCTTCCTTGTAGATTATATGTCCTAAGAGTATCCCAAATGGCATAGCAAATATGAAATTCTTGATATTCAAAGAGATACTTAATTGTTTACATCATTCAAACATTAAGCATGATTGTCACAATGATCTTTCACAAGCCCATATATTGTCCAATCATCTAGGTAGACCTGTAAGAATTTGTGAATAAAATCCTTGAATGCTTGAACAACTATGCGTGAGAATACAGTGAGCACATTTTTAATCAAAGGCATCACAATATAGGAAAAAATACTCCATTTGATAGTAAATGTTGTCTTTTCTTGATCCTCCTGAGTGATCCTAACCTGATGATACCCAAAAAATCCATCTATGAAAGAATATATTTCACACCTGCAACTCCTTCTAGTATTTCCTCAATGAATGGTGTAGGGAATGGATCTGTGACGCATGCAACATTCATCTCCCTATAGTCCACACATATCCTAATCCATCCATCCTTCTTGATACTAATCACCATTGGGCTAACCCATTCTGACTCATCAAGGGGCTTGATAATTCCATATTTCAACATTTTATCAATTTCTTCTTTCACCTTTTCATGCAAATTAGGATTCATTCTGTAAGGTCTCTTTCTAACTGGTTGTGCACCATCCTTAAGTTTGATCTTCATTTCCCTAAGTGATTCATGCATGCCTTTAAGTTCATGATATCCTCAAGGGAATAAGTCCTGATAATCCCTAAGTAACTCGATGATCGTTGCTACCTCCGAGTCTGACCAGTAATCTCTAATTATGGCCTCCTTAGGCTCAGCCTCCAAACCTATATTCACCTTCGTTGTCTTCATGGGTTCATGGTAGGCACGCGTATCCTTTTCTGCACTATCCAAGATCTTGCGCACCCCATGTGAATGTTCAATATCTAAGTTCTCAACTTCCTCGTCATCCACGACATAAACCATATTTCCTTTCTCTTTCTCAAGGAAAGTGTGTTCAAGTAGTATGGAGTCCATTTCTTCTTCCTTTTCAAAACATGCTCTCGAACTCTGTCTCACCGAATAATTATTGAATATGCTCCTTTGATTTTGCACTATCTCCCATAGTTAAGCACTTGACAAATTTTAATGCCTCTGCTGTATAGAAGGTTTAGTCAAGAAGTAGTCAAACATATGGATCATACATGCAGAGTCAAATCTTACCTATTCCCGGTTTCTATGTAGTTCTGCATAGACATATCAAGCGTGTGCGCATCCTTATAGTGTAGAATACAATTTATGCACCTAGAGTGAAGGTGGTAATGCTTCTTGTCCTACTTGTGCAGAGTCTCACACCTTTCTGAAGATGATCTTGAATAGGTTGATCACCATTATAAGTGCAGATTTGCGTAGGTGCATTGTTCTTTATAAACCTAGTAGACAAGGCTATCCTAATTTCTCGCCATTTTATAAGATTATCTTTATGGACTACCCACCAACGCACTATTGTCTGCATAGTGTATATACTAACATACCTCTCCTGTAACTGTACGCCCACTCACTGCTTCCATGGCCCTCGAAAAGGTAGGAATATCTTTTTCCTTGTATACCAAGTTACTATGTTACCTATCCATCAAATTAAATGAAATCCATTCTTGTATGCAACCACACTTTTCACCTCATGCACGACTAATTCATATGTACCATGAGCCCAATTTTCATAAGCAATACTCATAGTATCACTAATAGAATGAGAATCCTCCCATTGTAGAATGCCTTATTTTGATGGCTCATTGACCTCTAGGTCCTGAATAGTGTGTACATAGACTCTGTTTAAATCCTCCTCACTTAGAGGCTCAACATAGGGTGTAGAATTCCCATCTATCAAAGGTATCACAACCCTTTCCTCCTTGTTTTCAAAGCTGATATACCCCTTATTGAATCTCAAGTCAACATTATTTTCATAACACCAAGGGCATCCAAGCAAGGCTAGAAAATTGTTTGCTTCTGCAAGTGCTAATACCTCAAAATCCCCAATGAACTTGGCCCCTTGTATAGTTATAGATGCATCTTTCAAAACTCCTATGGGCATGGCCTTAGTCTAGTTTTCCATAAATAACACATTAGATGATGGCTACAATGGAGGCCTCCCCATTTGTACCCATGCATCTAATGTTAGCACATTTACTTTCGCACTGTATCGATCAATATGTTGCTCAAAATCCACCCATCCACAACGAATCTTGTGTAAATCTCACGGTATTCTACCTTCGGGGTTGGGATCTCATCCCGGTGGGATTATTTTGCATTGCGGAAAGAAAGGAATGAAAGAGGGGATAGAGAAAGAGCAGGTCCGAAGGAAGAAAAGAAATGAATTCAAAGCGAAAGGTCGGAAGATTTATGTTTTGGGATTGGTAGTAAATGTGAGCCAAACCTACTTACATAAATAAACAAAGCAATCTTGATGAGAAATGATGGCAAAAAGTAGATATGAATCTAATGAGAATAAACACATACGAGATCTAACATAAGAAAGCTCGATGTATAACAAAGTATTGATCACAAAGTCTCAATATTTGTATTGTTGTTTTCTTACATTACTGAAAGCTCAAAGTCTTTCTCTCCTCATTTCTATTTTCATCTAAAAATGTCACCCTTGAATACTACAAGTATTCCAATATATATAGAAGAGGAGAAGGAAAGAAGGCAAAAGGATCCAACCACCTATTTACAAAGATATTTACAAAATATCTAAAAGTCATGTTGACTTTTGTACAACTTGATGGATGACATCATCCCATGACGCAACATGGATGATGTCATCATTTGTGCCAACATACTTTAGACATTCCAACAAGAAAGTCGAGAAGAAGAAGAAGAAGAAGAAGAAGAAGAAGAAGAAGAGCAGCTACTCGTCATCATCATCCTGCGGCCGAAAGGGGGTAGCCTGCTTTTGATGCTGCTCAGGTGATGAGATATGGAACTGAGCGCGGTATTCCAAAAACTTGTTAATCATTGGCCCAAATTGATCCTGGGAAGGATCCTTGTGCCGCTTCGCTGATCGCCTCACAAGTCTCCCGCTCATCTATGAGCTTCTCGGGAAGTTTGGAATAGTCCTTCTCCGCCTCAATGAGGAACCCGATGAAGTCCCTACAGGCCAGCAGGTTGTTGATAGATTCAGTGTCAAATGTGACCTCTGGCCCCGTTCCTTGAGAAGCGATCTCCTTGAAGATCCGGATGGTTTCATCAGCTGACCTTAAGGTAAAGGAAGGAGTGAGCAACCCTGGAGACATGTTGAGAACAATTCACTCCATTTGATGCATTGCATCAGGGGCTCTTCCTTTACCTTGTCGATTTTTTCCAGAATAAATTCAAGCTGATCCACCCGGTAGTCCAGAGTGGACATGATTTTGTTGAGGGCCCTTGGATGGCGAAGACGCGAACTTGACGAGATCTTGATGAGCAGTCGAACATTTGTTGGAAGGCCTCGTGTTGCGAGTCTAGCATGTTCAGCTCTTGATATAGGCCCGCTAATGCTTGGAGTTCTTTATTCACCTTTTGATATTCGGATACAAATAGAGAACTCGGTGATCACTTTTCGCTGTTGTCTTTGAGGATTTGGCTCCTCCAAGCGGAAAGCGGCCATACCACTGCTCACCAATTTTGCATATTCGTTGATTTTCTCTGGTGAGAAGCTCGGAAGTCTCGCGCGGATTGTGGGAGGCGCACTACCCATCTTCTGTAAGGCTTGGAGCAGATATTTGTTTTGCTCCTTTAGTAGCCTTTTCTCTTCTTTTGTCTCTTGAAGCTTTTGACAGAGGGCGTCAACCGTGGAAAGAGCTTCCCCCTGGAGACTTTCAGAAGATGTCCCCATTGTGACTTGGGTCACGAGTAAAATCTGTCGGAGACAGATCCTTTTTCTCTTTGAGGGGATCGGGGTATGCAATTTCCATGATTCTCTCACCTGCAGCACTTTTAGAGAAGCGTGTAACAGGCTTCTGCTTCTTCGCCCCTTTGGCTGGGATCACTGAAAAGTCCATCGGAGCGATGGGAACTTTCCTCTTTTGTTGGCTTCAGCTGCTGAGAGATCCAGGCTGGTCCTATGGAAGAAGGACCAGAGACAGAGGAGGAGGCAGCTACAGTAGAAGAGGGGAAAAACGTGGAGACACGCGGCGGTGGCATTGAGAGAATAGCCGAAGAAGTGTCCACGGGAGGAAGGGAAACTGCAGCTGCGGAAGACATAGGAAGGGAAGGGAGCCGGAGATGAGGGAAGAAATGGAGGAGGACAGATCAGTGAGGGAGGAGAAGATAGATGAAGAAGCAGGGGAAAGAGTAGAAGAAGGGACAGAGGACACGACCAAAGGGATGGTCGCTTGAGTCACTCGAGGAGGGGAAGGAAGAGAAGAAGAAGGGATAGAAGGGACCTCTGTTGTGGTAGCAATGCCGACATCCTGAGTGGATGGGCCTATGGGACTATCCTCTGTTATTTCTTCCTCCAGAGTTATGACTTGTTCTGGCGCTGTGGAAGGAGGACTTTCAGGGGCTTCTTCCTGAATGGTGCTGGATTCACCTTCTACACCTTTGCCTTTAAGCTGCTTCTTGGATCGTGAAGGTGCGTTGCCCAATGGGGAGGTTGTGAAATCTACCCCGAGGTAGATTAGCCGTTCATTCGGCACCCGAGTGCTCTGTCTCTGCAGAGTTTCCTTGACCCTCTCCTCAATTATCGAGGAGCTTTGTTTCTGATCAATGGCGGAAAGGTCCAATTGTCCCCATCGTATCATTATATACCTTGTCTGTTTCATCTTCCGTAGTTTGGAAGCCTTTGGGGACAATGGCTATCCGTATTGGATGATTTACGCAATCTAGGCGAGAATGATCCTTTCTTTGAGCTCTACCTCATGGAGGACGTCAATATAAATATCCTCGATCGAGGAACATGGATTGGATCAAGCTTTGCTCTTGGCGAGGGCAGCCCCCTTGGGTCAAAGGTAGGCACATTTGGGAAGTCATGTTTCAAATTAAGTAACTCCAGCTCTGCAAACATTTCCTTCGCCTTGTGGTGGGTAGAGCATGTGTATCGGCCCACTGTGAGGGGGAAAGGAGTTCCACCCTTCTTTCTTTTAAGGCATTTTTCGTGGTATGTGACCAGCTGCCTTGATAGCTCTAGTAGAATCAGTTTAGGCCCAGCATACCTTGGTAGCCTGGTTGGCTCTCCCAAAAAGTTGACAGCCCGAATAGGTGAATGTGGGAAATTGGGTGAGCGGGGCCCCCATTTCTCCAGTGGCTGCCACTATGTTTTTAGTCGTACGACCATGAGTCATATTCGGCCTCGGCGAGGCGAGATGACGTGGTAAAAGAATGCATCGTTGATTTTGGTGGAATTGGCGATATTATTCTCGGCCTCGATTCTGGATAATATTCATATATTTTGACCTGAGGCCAAACTCCACTTCATGTTAGGCTGGATAATCCCCCTCTCGTCGTTGCAGCGTAGACCACGTAGGAGTTCATATGGAATACTCCCGTTGTCTTTGAATTGTTGTAGTTGCTCGGAGATGGTCTACTTATAATTTCCCCAGCCAAAGTGCTTGATCGGGCAAATTCTTGTTCATTGTTTCAAGTAGCGCAACATCCATTTATGGAAGTAATGGGCGTCGAAAGCCGAAGACCTACTCGGGAAGGTAATGGTATCATTGAGCTCTTACGAGAAGTCAGCTGCGGTGGATGATTTGGGGCCATAGGTTACCACCTTCTTATTTTTTAGATATACTTCGTTCATTAGCTGCATACATTGGTCTTCATTGTCTTCCCAGGCCTTGATGCACTCTGCTTGGCTAACGGCCACAAAGTGCCGGTGGTGAGGGATGCCGAGTATGATCTCAAAATGACGGGCAGTGAGGTTAATGACTACCTCGCCCTTGCTGTTTTCGACACACCTTGTGTCTTTATTATAAGACTGGGCAACCACCATCATAAATTCATTGTTGACGGCGCTGACGGGGATTCCTCCGGTGAAGTGCAGGGCACTGCCTATTAGTTTGTCCATCCATGGACTCCTTGTAACTTTCTGAGTTCTGGCCCAGAATTCCTCCATGTCGATATGCCCCAATTCTGAGTCTCTGACGTCCATGCTGCATTCGGCCTGTGACTCGGGCATTCTGACCCTCTGATATTTGTATTTCATTTCTTCCTCCGTAGGCTTAGCCTTTCCTTTCGATTTGATAGGTCTTTTGCTGGATGTTGACATATGTTCTTCTAAGTTTATCTGCTGATCTGCATGAAGAAGAAGCGAAACCCAACGTAGAAAGGTTGTATCAGTCATTTGATTTCCCATTGAAGTGCTAACAGAAGAAAGAGTTAGTTATTTTCAGGCTCAGGGCGCAGGGCGCATGAAAATTGCAGCTTACAGGGCTAAATAGGTAAGGCGCACTAAAGGGTGTTGCGAGGTAAAGGCAGGCGCATGGCGCATGCATACTGCAGATTGCATTTTATAAAGGGCGCATGAAAAGTGCGTGTTACATAGTGACAGGATGCGCCCTTTGGCGCATGGAATTTTCATGTTGCATTGGGATTTGGTGCGCCCTTTGGCGCATGGATGGTTCGTGTAACAAGAACTTTTCGTGCGCCAAAGGGAGCATGGCGCGGCGCACGAAAGGTTTACACAACATGATGTTATTGTAATCGGGGATGCGCCTGCGCCTTCAAAGATTTGTACTTAGCGCAGATAAAGCTTGTGTTGCATGGATGCTGGGTGCGCCATTGGCGCATGGAAATGTGATGCAGCAAGGAAGGATTGTGCGCCAAAGGGGCGCAAGTTTAGCACTTGCAGCATGTGAAAGAGGCGCGCCTTGAGGGCGCAGGAGTTCATGATGCAACAAGTATGAAAGGTGCGCCATTGGCGCGGGTTTTGTTCATGTAACAGGGGTGACAGATGCGCCGAAGGCAAGAGAGAAACAGTGAACTAAATCACTCTCAAAGGGGTCTTTACATGGTTTAGATTTCTTCTTCTCCTCTTTTCCTTTTTGACAGGTCATTTGGGTAAATGAAATGGTTAAAACCAGGAGGGTTACAAACCATTGTTTCTAGGATGACATCCTCCTCCAGCAGATCTAGAAAGAGGAAGATAAGGAAAGACAAATGCTGCCGGGGGGAAAAAGCTCAACACATGCATATCAAAAACCAAACCAGCAAGCAAGAAGCACTATCTAGCAAAACTCACGAAAGAGACAAGAGCACTTACCGGATAAATAGCAAAAATCTGGAAAACGGGTCCACAACGCATTGAAAATGATGAGGCAGGGGCTGACAGGCTCAGAGAAAGGAAATCACGTGCTCTGCGAATAGTGAAAATGACATTTGGGTGCGTAAACACATATATATAGGTGAGCTGGTCATCAATGCGCCACCCACTTTTTAAAGGGCGCATGAGAGTTGCTGTCGACAGGGAAAAGCGTGCGCCCTTTGGCGCATGAAAACGTTTGCCAGCAGGAAATTAAGCGTGCCTTTGGCGCACCAAAAGCTATGTCGACATGAAGTTATGTGCGCCCTTTGGCGCACCAAAACATGGCACAACAAAATTTGTGCCAACACAAAGGCGCATGCGCCTTAGCGCCTGTGAGGAAGACTCAACATACTTTGGCGCACCAAAAGGTGTGTTGACACTGAAAATCATGCGCCAAAGGTTTTAAAGGGGGCGCACCAAAAGTTGGTGTTACATAGCAATTTCATGCGCCCAGCCAAAAAAGGCTCAAAAGACTAAGTTCGAAAAACCAGATTTCCCGGGAAGGGATTTTACAACGTTTCGAATGCAAGGGATCCCTAACGAGGGATCGGAACAAAATTTCGGTATGGTTATCGGTAAAATTGCCCTTGTCAATTTTACGGGATAATAGCTGGCTCTTTCTGGGGACTATCCCTGAGCAAACTCAGGGGTAGAGAATCCCAGATCACTTGTGCCTATCCATTGGGTAATGAGTCAAAAACAAGGCGGACCGGAGGGGGAGCAAAAGAAACACACAACAAACCGAAAGCAAACACACGATGAAAGCAAACACACAACATAAAGCAAACTGTACAAAGAAGAGAGCAAGCTCTACTTCCTGAAGATCTTTAGATGTTGCCCACTATAAGGAAGCGGGAGTTCGGTTCCATCCAGATATGAGAGATAGATCCTATTCTCTCCGTTGAGCTGCTTGATCTTGAAGGGCCCTCTCCACAGGGAATCAAACTTTCCGTGCATGCCCTTTGGCTCTCTTCGCTTGTCCCACAAAAGGACGAGATCTCCCACTTGAAAATCTCTTTGCTTGGCCTTCTTATCAAAAAGCCTCTTAACTTGATTCTGATGTTCAGTGATCCTGTCGACCACCCTTACTCTCTTTTCTTCAAGTTCTGCCAGATACATGATTCTCTTTTCAAGAGAATTTTGGAAAGTTTCATCTTCGATAGCTCGTGCCAAGCGTAGAGCAGGAAGTTCCGTAGAAATGGGAAGCTCGGCATCAGTGCCATATAACACTTGAAAAGGTGACATGCCGAGAGATCTCTTGGGAGTAATACGATCGGCCCACAAAGCGTCGTACAAAGACTTGTGCCACATTCGCTGATTCTCATCTACTAACTTCCGTATGATGGTCACCAAGTTCTTATTCTTTGGATTCGCTTTGACCATTTCCTGAGGGTAATAGTCGAGGCGTGAGCCAAAGTTATCCCATATTCATAGCAAAACTAATAACTTCTCGTGAGGAGAAGTTAGAAGCATTATCAAGCAACGATTTTTTTGGGGCATGAACCCGACTGTGATGATATTTTCTTTAATGAAATTACAAACCACCTCGAAGTGGCATGTTTGTGGTATGGCTTCCACCCACTTGGTGAAGTAATCGTTCTTTGTAAGGAAATAGCTATGTCGGAACTCGATTGAGGATTGAGTGCGCAATAAAATCAATTCCCCATTGCCTGAATGGTTCATTGATAATGACCGGCCTTAGGGGAAAGGCAGCCAACTTGGGCTTGCCGACGAATTGCTGGCAAGGTTCACACTTTGCCACCAGATGGCTGTATCTTGAAAGAGCGTCGGCCCAATAGTACAGCTCGAATGATCTTGTGTGCGATTACGGAGGAAGAGAAATGCCCTCCACGGGCTGAATTGTGAAAACTTTCCAGTAGTTTTACTTGCTGGGGTTTGTCAACACATCGCAAAAAGATGCCATCTATCCCATGTTTATATAAACCATCATCCCAGATGACATATTTAGCCACTCTGAGCTTTATAGTGCGCTTCTCCTTTGCAGTTAGGTGCTTTAGGCATTGGCCGTAGGTGAGGAAGAAAGTGATATTGGAATACCACTCATCACTAGTTGCAACAAATAGGAACCCGGAGGGAGAGAATCGGGCTTTTCCGGAAGGTCCTGTGTTTCGTCGGTGTAGTCACCCCTGTCATCAGGGTTTTCTGAATCTTTGTTTTCAGCCATTAGCTGACACAGGCCCTTGCCCCTCACCAGCTTGGTTGGTTTAATATCCAGGTCATACTCTCTAGACCTTTGCGATCAATTTCCTCTCAGCTTCCTAACTCCTGTTGAGTTAGAATTGATTTCAACTGCCAGTGTCAAGGACCAAAGCACCACCGTATGCGAGTTTAGAATGTAATACTGAAATTCTTCTTTGCTTTGACAACGGCGAAGGCATGCTTTTCCAGTTGAGTCATTTTTAGTTCGTGAGGCTTGAGAGGAGAACTCATGAATGCGATCGAGATTCAACATCCTCCGAGTTCTTTTGCATTAAGATTGCGGACACAGTATGCTCAGATGCGTAACTATACATGATGAAGTCCTTGGAGAAATCGGGACATACCAGGACTGGTGCATGAGCAACGGAAGCTTTTATTTCTTCAAATGACCTTTTCCCTCTTCACTCCATCGAAAGTTGGTGCCCCTTCATCATGTTCAATATGTGGCGGGTCTTCTCGTGGCAAAGTCAGGAACAAAACGCCTGAGAAAGTTCACCTTTCCAAAGAAAGAATGAACACCAGTCTTGCTTGTAGGTAGAGTAAGGCTTTGAATAGCCTTAACTCTTTCGGTATCTATCTTTGTTCCTTCTTTGCTAACCACATGCCCTAGAACTTCCCTTCCGTGACTCCAAAACATACTTTTTGGGTTTAGGGAAATCCCATGTTCTCGGCACCTGGCCAACACTTGCTCCAAATGATCACAATGATCATTTCGTTGTTTAGAGAACACGGTTAAGTCATCTAGATAAACCACAATGACTTTCCCCATCATACCTTTGAATGCAAAGTCCATGGCCCCTTTGAAAAGTGGCACCAGCATTAGTTAGGCCAAAAGGCATCTGCTTGTGAGGCAAATGTACCCCGAGGGGAGTAGTGAATCTTTGTTTTAAATTGATCTTCAGGTGAAACTTCAATCTGATTGTAACCTGAAAAACCATCAAGCATGGACAACATCTCTGATCCAGTTACTGCTTGCAGAACTTGATCCATTATCGGAAGAGGGTAGTTGTCTTTTAAGGAAGCTTGATTCAAATTTGAAAGTCTACGCATATGCGTATCTCGTTGTTTTTCTTGCGTACTGGCACAATATTTGCTACCCAAATCTTGTGATGGATAGGAAAGATGATTCTCGCATCCGGCATCTTGAATTTCGGCACTGGATAGTACCGAGATCTTAGGATTATAGTGCCTACCTTACGGCGGAAGGCTTTGACATCTTCTTTTCAACGGATGTCATCTTTGAACGTCCTTTGGCTTAAAGGACTTTAGATCGGCATAGGACCATGCCAACACGTCCATATATTTTTTCAGCAACTTGAAAAATTTTCGCTTCTCCTCAGGCGTGCAACATTTGCCAATGTTCACAAATTCGGGTGTTCTCTGTCGAACCTATATTGACGGTTCGGTTTTGGGGATGAGTTAGGGTCATCCCGCTTCTTCTTTTTACAAAGCGGTCATGCTGTGAGCAGGTGCTTCTAGAAGAGAAACTAGGCCTTTTGGAATTTTATTTCCTTTGAGCTGACATATGCCGTCGTTCCCTTCGGATTCATCGCCTTGATCGGTGACTGATTCACGGCAAGTGGAAGTAGATCCTTCAAAGTGCAATTCTTTAAAATTTTCTGCCTTCTCAAGAAATGCAATGAGTTGATTATCATCGTTGAACACGCAATCTTGAGAATTATGCAGCACGCTCGGGTGGAAAACCACCTCAATGGTGTATTTGCTTGTTTTCAAACCTGGGTGTGGGAGCATGAGGGACGCTGAAACGGCCAATGAATCGGCCATGTCATTTTGAGCCCTTGGAATGGATTCTATTGAAAAAGCATCAAATTCTTCAATGCTGTCCCATACCGCATTACGGTAATGCCTGAGCCTTTCATTCTTCACTTGGTAAATCCTTTTGACTTGATTTACAACTAGCTCTGCATCACCTTGTACTTTTAGATTTTTAATTCCTCTTTCTTTTGCGGCTTGCATACCGAGTAACAGAGATTCATACTCAGCAGTATTGTTAGTGTTGAAAAACTGCAATTTGAAAGAGAGAGGAATTACCTCCTCTTCGGGAGATATCAGCACGGCCCCAGCGCCACATCCACTAGTCACGCAACTTCCATCAAACTGCAAGGTCCAGATCTCATTAAGATCCTTTTCCTGAACGAGAACACCCATTTTATCCATCTCGGTAGATAAGAAGTAGTTCCCCATCCCTGATGATTCAAAAAGGATTTGGGCCTTGGGGTCTTCAGAGCTAGTAACCAAGTATTTCTTTTGTGATTCTGGCTCTAATGTCTGCATTAGACCTTTGACGGGAATTCTAGCTTTAGACCAGTCCATATGAATTTCCCCACCAACTTCGCTGCAAAAACTTCTTCCCAGCAGAATTCCATAGGCTGCTGGAATGTCAGCGACAAGGACGGTCATCTTTACCCTCTTATCAGGGAATGCCGCAAATGCAAATTGTGCGTCTTTGATTTGGCCAATCAATGGCACTTGCTTGGTTTCCAAGGAATAACACCGGCTAAAAGGCTTGGTAAGAGTGAGGCCCAAAGCATGGGCGACTTTCACCGGCATGACGTTATCGAAGCTCCGGAATCAATTATGCAGTTACTCAACTTATGGCCATTGATTAGGAGAGAGAGATAGAAAGGCTCTATCTTACCTGATGCAGATGTTGAAGCAACATTTATGTGGGATTCAGGAGGAGTGGAAAGGATTCCTTTTGGGAAACCTGCTTAGATATAACAGCTTGACTCTGAATATATTTAGTTAATCTTACAAGCTGTTCGGGATTTGACTGAAGGTACTCAGCTTCAGACATTTGGATCTTGGTATTTTTAGCATGATCTATGATATCAAATGCGGCCAAGGGTTGCGCTGGTGAGGGAATGAGTCCCTCTCCTCGCGATGGTGGAACAGGGTTACTGATCTTGATAGGAATATGAGGGGGCTGATTTGGAGGAGAGATGGGGGGAAAAGATTTCTTTGTAAAAGACTTAACAGGGAGTTGAGTAGGAAGAGGATTACCTCTTTTAGCAATGGTTGGAGGCACGTTTGACACGGCCTTCTCCTTCTACACATGGGCAGCAACTTCTGCTTCTTTTCCTTGCGAGTGGGTAAAAACAGCATATGATTGTCCGCTTGCATAGCCCTGAGTACCCTCCTCTTCATCAGATTCTTCCTCATTAAATTCCATATATCCAATAGTAGAGTCGCCAGTCGGCTCACCGACATCTTGATCATCTTCGCCTTGAGACGAAGGTTCTTCATAGTACTGCTCTTCTTCTTCAATCTCGGCCAGAGCATTGACCGGAGGAGCTTCAAGCGCCAACCGTGGAGCAGTTGCAGGTAGACGCGGCCTTTGTGAAACATTATTGGGAACGAAACTCCTTCGTGGAACATCCCGGTATGAGGAACTAGAAGCCTGGGCCAACTGCTTCTTCAATGCGAGCAAATCGTTCGCCATCTTTTGGAATGCTGGATCAGACGAAGTAGTAGGCGAAGGGTCTGAAGATTTGGACTTGGATGATTCCTTTTTCAACTCGCCAGATATTATCAAATTATCTTCTATTCGAATGGCGTGCAGCCTGAGCGAGAACTAAGGTAGCTACTCGCTCTTGAAGGAGCAAGAAACTAACTTTTGAGCTCATGGCGTTCACGAAGAAACATTTCTGATTTTCCGGTGTGGGGAGCATGGCAACAGGGACACGATTGATTAACGCATTGAACCGGGTGATAAAATCATGCATGGTCTCATTTGCCTCTTTCTTCAGGTGAGTGATTCATGATAATAATGCAAATGCATCCTCTGAAGGCTTGTATCTATCTTTGAAAGCATCCCGCAAAGTGGCCCAACTGGTAATAGATCCGGCCGGCAAATGTTGAAACCATTCAGCTGCAGGCCCTTGTAGGGTTTCAAGAAAAGGCGAACCGACACATCCTTCGTGAGTTATGTCTAGGAATCTTGCATGACATGATGAATGTAGATATGTGGGAATCCATGCTTTGATTTATGCTCCCGTCAAATTTGGGAAAATTCTTTCGGTTTAGTGAGGAGCGCGTGATGCCCTGGATGTGGCGGTAAGGCGAAGGACCCATGGCGTTTCCCCATGGTACCGCCATCTGAAAAGTCGAAAGAGAACACGAGCTGGAAGTGTGGTTCCGCTGAGTAGCAAGGCACTACAAAGGGATGTGGATGCCCCCTGCGAAAGACTTTTTCTTCGTGAAGGTGAGACACTCCTGGATGTCCGGCTAGCCGAGCTTAGCGCTGAAAAACGCGCCGGTGTCACGCTGAAATTGTGCCTTTGAAGCAGATCGAAAGTAGGATCAGCTTCTCCATGGGCTCTCCTGCTGCGCGTAAAAGGTTCACTCACCAGTGTACCTTCCAGATCTGCGTAACGTTATGGCGCAGATTCAAACTTTCTTTTTGGTTGTACTTGCTGATTTTCTGGTTTTTCTGATAAAAACCAGCAGCAAATACTTTTCTAAATATTTAAAACTATCCTCTTCAGAAAACCGATTGTGGTTAATGACAAATAACAACGAGGATAAGATGGCAGGGAAGATTAGCAAGCTGATTTTCGGATCTGATTTTGACTTTTTCAGAGGGTTTCAAACTTTTAGCAAACAGCCAAAAACTCAGATCTACGGCAAAATACTGATTTTTATAAAAACTCAGCGAACTAAAGATTTGTAACTAGGCCCGATCTATGGATCTCAGAAGAAAATTTTCAATT
Organism: Taxus wallichiana var. yunnanensis; assembly: GCA_018340775.1. Lineage (NCBI taxonomy): Eukaryota > Viridiplantae > Streptophyta > Pinopsida > Cupressales > Taxaceae > Taxus > Taxus wallichiana. The sequence goes on along the minus strand of CM031238.1, from coordinate 754,070,110 downwards.
TGAGCACTTTTGCAAATTTTTGGATTTTTATCAAAAAGTTCAGATTTGCAAACAGGCAGCGATTTTCTTTTTTTTTTTAATTTTTCTATCTTACCACCATCATAGATCTGACAGATCTATTCGATCCCCAGCGGAGTCGCCAAAAACTGTTGGTCCGAAAATGCCGCCCTGGGACGGATCTATGGATCGATGAGCAACAGGTGTGCGAGGGCATAGCCCCTCTTTGAGTCAGCAAAGCGAAACTGGTTTATTGCTATTCTACCAGCAGGAATCTTGTGCAAATCTCACAGTATTCTACCTTCGGGGGTTGGGATCTCATCCCAGTAGATTGTTTCAGACTGCGGAAAGAAAGGAATGAAAGAGGGGATAGAGAAAGAGCAGGTCCGAAGGAAGAAAAGAAATGAATTCCAAAGCAGAAAGGTCGGGAAGTTTATGTTTTGGGATTGGTAGTAAACAGAGCCAAACCTACTTACATAAACAAACAAAGCAATACTGATGAGCAAATGACAAAAAGGTAGATATGAATCTAACAGAATAAACACATACAGATCTAACATAAGAAAGCTCTGATGTATAACACAAGTATTCAGTACAAAGCCTCAATATTTGTATTGTTGTTTTTCTTCTGTTACAAGAAAGCTCAAAGTCTTTCTCTCCTCATTTCTATTTTCATCTAAAAAATGTCCACCCTGAATACAACAAGTATTCCAATATATATAGAAGAGGAGAAGGAAAGAAGGCAAAAAGGAGCCAACCACCTATTTACAAAGATATTTACAAAATATCTAAAAGTCATGTTGACTTTTGACAACTTGATGGATGACATCATCCCATGACGCAACATGGATGATGTCATCATTTGTGCCAACATACTTTAGACATTCCAACAAGAAAGTCGGAGAGAAGAGAGAAGAAGAAGAAGAAGAAGAAGAAGGAGCAGCTACTCATCGTCATCATCCTGCGGCCGAAAGGGGGTAGCCTACTTTTGATGCTGCTCAGGTGATGAGATATGGAACTGAGTGTGGTATTCCAAAAACTTGTTAATCATTGGCCCAAATTGATCCTGGGAAGGATCCTTGTGCCGCTCGCTGATCGCCTCACAAGTCTCCCGCTCATCTATGAGCTTCTCGGGAAGTTTGGAATAGTCCTTCTCTACCTCAATGAGGAACCCGATGAAGTCCCTACAGGCCAGCAAGTTGTTGATAGATTCAGTGTCAAATGTGACCTCGGCCGTTCTCTTGAGAAGCGATCTCCTTGAAGATCCGGATGGTTTCATCAGCTGACCTTAAGGTAAAGGAAGGAGTGAGCAACCCTGGAGACATGTTGAGAACAATTCGCTCCATTTGATGCATTGTATCCAGGGCCTCTTCCTTTACCTTGTCAATCTTTTCTAGAATAAATTCTAGCTGATCCACCCAGTAGTCCAGAGTGGACATGATTTTGTTGAGGGCCCTTGGATGGCCGAAGACGCCAAACTTGACTAGATCTTTGGTGAGCAGTCACCAAACATTTGTTGGAAGGCCTCGTGGTCATCTTTCGATCGGCATGTTCCAACTCTTCGATATGGGCCCCGCTAACGCTTGGAGTTCTTTATTCACCTTACTGATATTCAGGTACAAGTCAGAGAACTCGGCGATCACTTTTTCGCTGTCTTTGAGGATTTGGCTCCTCCAAGCGGAAACGGCCATACCCTGCTTCACCAATTTTGGCATACTCGTTAATTTTCTCCCTGGCCGAGAAGCTGAAGTCTCGGCGGCATTGTGGGGCGCACTACCCATCTTCTCGTAAGGCTTGGAGCAGATATTTTTTTGCCCTTTTAGTAGCCTTTTCTCTTCCTTTTTCTCTTGAAGCTTTTGACAGAGGGCGCCAACCGCAGAAAGAGCTTCCCCCCTGGGAGACTTTCGTAAGATGTCCCCATTGTGACTTGGGTCACGTAAAATCTGTCGAGATGATCCTTTTTCTCTTTGAGGGGATCGGGGTATGTAATTTCCATGATTCTCTCACCTGCAGCACTTTTAGAGAAGCGTGTAATAGGCTTCTGCTTCTTCGCCCCTTTGGCTGGGATCACTGAAAAGTCCATCGGAGTGATGGGAACTTTCCTCTTTTGCTGGCTTAGCTGCTGAGAGATCCAGGCTGGTCCTATGGAAGAAGGACCAGAGACAGAGGAGGAGGTAGCTACAGTAGAAGAGGGGAAAAACGTGGAGACACGCGGCGGCTGCATTGAGAGAATAGCCGAAGAAGTGTCCATGGGAGGAAGGGAAACTGCAGCTGCCGAAGACATAGGAAGGGAAGGGAGCTCGGAGATGAATGAAGAAATGGAGGTGGACAGATCAGTGAGGGAGGAGAAGATAGATGAAGAAGCAGGGGAAAGAGTAGAAGAAGGGACAGAGGACATGACCAAAGGGATGGTTGCTTGAGTCACTCGAGGAGGGGAAGGAAGAGAAGAAGAAGGGATAGAAGGGACCTCTATTGTGGTAGCAATGCCGACATCCTGAGTGGATGGGCCTATGGGACTATCCTCTGTTATTTCTTCCTCCAGAGTTATGACTTGTTCTGGCACTGTGGAAGGAGGACTTTCAGGGGCTTCTTCCTGAATGGTGCTGGATTCACCTTCTACACCTTTGCCTTTAAGCTGCTTCTTGGATCGTGAAGGTGCGTTGCCCAATGGGGAGGTTGTGAAATCTACCCCGAGGTAGATTAGCCCGTTCATTCGGCACCAGTGCTCTGTCCTACGCAGAGTTTCCTTGACCCTCTCCTCAATTGTCTGAGGAGCTTTGTTTCTGTCAATAGCCGGAAAGGGCCAATTGTCCCCATCTGTATCATTATATACCTTGTCTGTTTCATCTTCCGTAGTTTGGAAGCCTTTGGGGACAATGGCTATCCCGTATTGGATGATTTCTGCCAATGCTAGGCGAGAATGATCCTTTCTTCTGAGCTCTACCTCATGGAGGACGTCAATATAAATATCCTCGATCTGAGGAACATGGATTGGATCAAGCTTTGCTCTTGGCAGGCAGCCCCTTGGGTCGAAGGTAGGCCTGTCTGGGAAGACCTCGCTTTCGGGAAGGTAATGGTATCGCTGAGCTCTTCTGAGAAGTCACTGCGGTGGATGATTTGGGGCCACCGGGTTACCACCTTCTTATTTTGAGATATACTTCATTCATTAGCTGCATACATTGGTCTTCATTGTCTTCCCAGGCCTTGATGCACTCTGCTTGGCTAACGGCCACAAAGTGCCGGTGGTGAGGGATGCCGAGTATGATCTCAAAATGACGGGCAGTGAGGTTAATGACTACCTCGCCCTTGCTATTTTCGACACACCTTGTGTCTTTATTATAAGACTGGGCAACCACCATCATAAATTCATTGTTGACGGCGCTGACGGGGATTCCTCCGGCGAAGTGCAGGGCACTGCCTATTAGTTTGTCCATCCATGGACTCCTCAGTAATCTCTCGAGTTCGCCCGGAATTCCTCCATGTCGATATGCCCCAATTCTGAGTCTCTGGCGTCCATGCTGCATTCGGCCTGTGACTCGGGCATTCTGACCCTCTGATATTTGTATTTCATTTCTTCCTCCGTAGGCTTAGCCTTTCCTTTCAATTTGATAGGTCTTTTGCTGGATGTTGACATATGTTCTTCTAAGTTTATCTGCTGATCTGCATGAAGAAGAAGTGAAACCCAACGTAGAAAGGTTGTATCAGTCATTTGATTTCCCATTGAAGTGCTAACAGAAGAAAGAGTTAGTTATTTTCAGGTTCAGGGCGCAGGGCACATGAAAATTGCAGCTTACAGGGCTAAATAGGTAAGGCGCACAGGAAGAGGGTGTTGCAAGGATAAAACTGGCGCCAAAGGCGCATGGAATTTTCATGTTGCATTGGGATTTGGTGCGCCCTTTGGCGCGTGGATGGTTCGTGTAACAAGAACTTTTCGTGTGCCAAAGGGAGCATGGCGCGGCGCACAACATGATGTTATTGTAATCGGGGATGCGCCTGCACCTTCAAAGATTTGTACTTAGCACAGATAAAGCTTGTGTTGCATGGATGCTGGGTGTGCCATTGGCGCATGGAAATGTGATGCAGCAAGGAAGGATTGTGCGCCAAAGGGGCGCAAGTTTAGCACTTGCAGCATGTGAAAGAGGCGCGCCTTGAGGGCGCAGGAGTTCATGATGCAACAAGTATGAAAGGTGCGCCATTGGCGCGGGTTTTGTTCATGTAACAGGGGTGACAGATGCGCCGAAGGCAAGAGAGAAACAGTGAACTAAATCACTCTCAAAGGGGTCTTTACATGGTTTAGATTTCTTCTTCTCCTCTTTTCCTTTTTGACAGGTCATTTGGGTAAATGAAATGGTTAAAACCAGGAGGGTTACAAACCATTGTTTCTAGGATGACATCCTCCTCCAGCAGATCTGGAAAGAGGAAGATAAGGAAAGACAACATGCGGGGGGGAAAAATCTCAACACATGCATATCAAAAACCAAACCAGCAAGCAAGAAGCACTATCTAGCAAAACTCACGAAAGAGACAAGAGCACTTACCCGGATAAATAGCAAAAATCTGGAAAACGGGTCCACAACGCGTTGAAAACGACGAGGCAGGGGCTGACAGGCTCAGAGAAAGGAAATCACGTGCTCTGCGAATAGTGAAAATGACATTTGGGCGCGCAAACACACATATATATAGGTGAGCTGGTCATCAATGCGCCACCCACTTTTTAAAGGGCGCATGAGAGTTGCTGTCGACAGGGAAAAGCGTGCGCCCTTTGGCGCATGAAAACGTTTTCCAGCAGGAAATTAAGCGCGCCTTTGGCGCACCAAAAGCTATGTCGACATGAAGTTATGTGCGCCCTTTGGCGCACCAAAACATGGCGCAACAAAAGTTGTGCCAACACAAAGGCGCATGCACCTTGGCACACGTAGGGAAGGCTCAACATACTTTGGCGCACCAAAAGGTGTGTTGACACTGAAAATCATGTGCCAAGGGTTTTAAAGGGGGCACACCAAAAGTTGGTGTTACATAGCAATTTCATGCGCCCAGCCAAAAAGGCTCAAAAGACTAAGTTCGAAAAACCAGATTTCCCAGAAGGGATTTTACAACGTTTCGAACGCAAGGGATCCCTAACGAGGGATCGGAACAAAATTTCGGTATGGTTATCGGTAAAATTTCCCTTGTCAATTTTTGGATAACAAGAGTGTTCCCTTTCAACCAACTTCCCAATAGTGGAATAATTTTCTCTTGGCGCAACATCTTGCACACCTCCCATAGTTCATCAATATCAATTTGGACTATCTATGATGATTTCTTCTACTCCTTTAGGCATTGATCTCACCTTAAAGATTCCTTAGCACTTCCATGGTATCTTGGTAAAATTATTTTTGATGAGAAATATCTGGGTACCTCGCATGAAAAACCTCCTCCTTGGTAATAGTAGGATTTTAGTGTAATTACTCTCTTGCACGCATGCCTTCAAAGTGTGTGTAGTAATCTTCATTATCAATGCCTCGGGGCCTTCTATTATCTTCAACATCCATTGGTCTTCTACCATGTGCTGGATTCTAACCATCCCGACACCTTTTTTTTCTTTCTTATGCTGCTTACTCAGATGCTCATATAAGTCCAAGCACTCTTCATAGCTATGGTTCTTGCCACGAAAGAACATGTAATATTCCCGAGGACATTCACGCTTATAGTGTTCAAGAGATCCACATGTATAACATGTTCCATGAGGGAACTCTCCTCTTCCTCCACCATGACCTCATCCTCCATATCCACCACGATATCCACGTCCCCTTCCATGACCTCCTTCAAAGCACCCCTCATTCCTATCATAGCGCGTTTGATTATGATCCCGATCCTGGTGCTCATTCTTACCCTTAGAACTATCTATCGTATTCCAATGTCTATAACATCCACGGATCTCGAGCAATCAACTAAAAATCCTCAATATCATTGGTCGTGGACCTAAAAATCTTACAAAAGAAAGATACATTATTCATTATCACACACTGTAACAAAGGACAATGACTCGCATAATGATTCAAATGGAAAATCTCACAATCCAACAAAGTAATGAGTGCATGATCTATGAGGAAACTACCCTTGGTGTGACCTTCCACTTCACAATCTATACACCAAATTTCCGAGCACGTTTCATGGGCTAAATTTTTTTGATAGCTTCTCTATCTCGCTTTACCATGACTGCAATCTATGCCTCTAGAAATGGGCTAACGCCAGTGTTAATGCTTCCAAATACCTTAGCACACAAATCTACTTCCATTGTTTCATGTGGATCCGTATATGTCTTATGTGATAGCGCCCTTCTAAAAGGTGTAATCAATCCTCCAAAAACCATTGTGCATCTTTGGCTAGCATGAATATCATAAGATATCTTGGATATAAGTGTCTTAAAATGAGCATCATACTCACATACACTCTCAAGTAGTGACTTGCTTGATATCTTTGAGCACACTTATACTCTTCTACTCAAACTCAAGGATATGGAACTCTTTTAAGAAATCATCTCTCAATGTTGCATAATCCATGTAGGTTTGATCATGGTCAAACTTCCTATACCAGCTGTGTGCATGCCCCTGTAATGTAGTGGTGAATTGACTTACCTTTCACTCAGCAGTTGTAATCCCTTTAGCGTGCCATAAGATCTCACACATATGCACATGTTTGGCAACATCCTCTATGCCTCTATACTCCGAGAGTCAAAGAGACATCTCCATATAGATATTATGTGGTTGTTGTGGACCTTGGCCACTTGATCCAAAACCTCCCGTGTTCCCTCTACCTCTAGAACCACCAGATCCACCAAAACTATAACCACCTATACCTCCTGATCCATCACCTACGGTTGGAAAAAGACTCGTAGATGTACTCCCTATTCTCTCGAAAGTAGTACTATACTGTAACCCCTATAGTCTGTTAGGTAGTTCCACTTCCATAAGGGAATATAACATTATGTGCACTCACATTTTGTGTAGATGATGTGCCTAAGAATGCTCCTCCAAATGACATTGAATTCGCTTCTATCCTGCCATTGATGTACTTGATCCCTAACTTACTCCTGCTTTCCTACTTCCCAAGTTAGTTTTTGGTTACTTTTCATACTAGATACTGAAAAACCAAGTGCAAAGGCTAGGTCACCAGGTGGATTAAGATGTGCACTGCGGCCCAAGTAGTCTCTACTGGTGCACTTCCGTGTGAGGCCAAGAAGGGATCTCTATCATGCTTTCCAAGATGGGGGAGTTCCTAATGCTCTGGCTCCACATCTTCTACGTGAGTTGTAAATCCTTCATGAGCCATCTCTCTCCTCCATGCCATACTCTCTACAACGGAATGTTACTTCTCTATCTCCCTCTCGCGCACCTCATTATACTTAAGTTACCTTTCCTCTCTCTATTTCTCTACCACTAGGTCTACCATCTTAAACCAAACCTATACCTCCCTTGCGCATGGTGAAGTTTAGTTAGCCATCGGTTTACTCTCCAAGTTCAAAGTTACCATTAAGATCTTGATTACAAAGGAATACCATCAAATTATGTTCCTCTTAGATACCACAAAAACTAGAATTCAACTACCTCTTGGCAAGAGTACGTCAAAATTGAATATTCCAAAATATAACTGTTTAGAACACCATGAAACCACGTATCTACCACATGATTTCAGATCAGATCAACATCATAGAGAGCTTGAAATTCTTCCTATGTCCAAAAAGTGCATGATACCTCCAATTCTGTTGGGATGCATAAGCAAAGTAAGCAACCTGTATAGTTCTACTGGAAAGATAGTGAAAAAGATCTCATATAAGTTGTCATATGTGTTATGTTCTACCCAAGTGCGTGTGTTAAACTCGATCCAAGATCTTGAACCATTGTCCATATTCTTCCTCCGGATCATGTATCCATTCCTCAATACTTTCTAGAGTTAACCAAGTATGTCTTTATCACAAACCATCCTAAAAACAACTTAAAAAGAGGTACCAACAATAAAACCAATGATGTAGCCTAGAATTTGAAAGATAACACCTAGTCGCATTGACACATCACTCATCCTAGATTGAACACTCACCCGAAGTGCGCAAGGGTACTGTGTCCCTCTTTAGGGTTGTTGTAATAGGATGTTAACATGATGAAAGAAGAAAAATATAGATTCATAACTAATCCATTATTCTATAATGCATGCTTTATCCTCGAGTCTATGAAAGAAAAAGCTTAAGCAATTATCATGATTGAATTAATAACATGCACTACTCAATTACGGAGAATGATACTTAGATTTAGCAAATATCTTCCATCTATTAGTAAATACAAAATCTCCTTACAGTATTTTCAATCTATATCAATGCGCGTATGGATCTGATACACACATTCATACATCTAGAATCATACATACACCACTCTCTGTGATACATACCTCTACTATGCACCTAACATCATATATATAGGGTGGGGACTTTCCCTTCACTGCTTAACTATTCCAGAAATAGGTCACATGTTATTGATATCCACACGCCGTTTACAATCATAGCCACACATGCAAGTGCGCTATCTATAGTCCTCTTGCAATTAACTGAAGTGTCAATTCTATTCTTAGCTTGTCTCCATGCATAGACGCTTTGAACCACTTCTCCAAATATAGACAATGCATGGTACACACATCTCTGCATCGTTGGTGTGGTCTGTACACCATCTTCCAAAAATATATCATCATGCCAAAAATCAGCTAAGTCCTTAAATCTGAACTTACCTTCCTGTGTGTGGGTCCTACTTGTCCTTCCACACCCTTTATTTTAGGCCTTATATTCTGCATGAGACTCCTCACGTGATTTTAGACAAGTATTCTTTGATAAAAAAATTCACAAGATGATGAAGTAATCCCTTTAGATAGTTTACTTGAGCTAAAAAATAAATAATCTTTGAAGATGTACAAAGATGAGTGTAGGAAGTAACAAAGGAGATATTTGTGCCGAACTATTAGATTAGATGTTATGGAAGACCGTGAACTCGATTCTTGATCTTAACTCTTTGTCATGGACATACAAGCAGTATGAGTTTTCCTCCGATCCTCCCATTAGTACTCCAACACCCCAAAATGGAGTAGAGATAAAGGATGAATCTAAGGTTTCTCATGGAGAAGATTTCAATGAGCATAGATCCAAAAAGAAAATAACTCAGAATATTCAAAAAATTTAAATGAAAATCAGCCGCATAGAAGCGGTGATGCGATGCTCAATTAAGAATCAGCTATGTGGATAAACATGGAAGGCAATTAGCACTATGAAACCAATTTCAAAGAGCATGAAGGCAATGGAATTTCTAAGAGAAGGCTTGAGCATCAAGAATATCATGTAGACTCACTCCTACCAAGGACACAAATAATCATGGAAGCACCTGGCTTTCATAAATAGTTAAGAAAAGGAGGCTAATTTCTTAAACCAATCAATGGATTCATAGAATAACATCACTCAATGTTTCTCGAGTCATGGGTAAATTTTGAAGAATGAAAATTACTTCGATTGAAAGTAGTTTTTCCCCCACCTTGTACCTTAGGTGATTGTTGTATTTGTTTTTTCCTTTCGTGTGTGTGTGTGTGTGTTTCCATCTTAGCTCTCTCTCTCTCTCTCTTGTGTCGTAAGTTGTACACGAATTCGTAGGGACCAATGGATAAGGAACTAGTCAATATGTTGCAAAGTGAGATTCTAGATCTCCCCATGTCATGTCTTCACTTTGCACTTAGTCCATGTCATGTCCCCAAGCTAGAGCCAACCGTTGTCATGAAAATGTGCAACAAGGAAATGTGACGCTTTTTTAGCATGAAAACTATACCCTTGTGTTAATTTTTTCAATTTTTACCCTTCCAAGGCACTCGGAGTGTCTTCCCGATTAGTCCAATTGACCTCTTAATTGATGTTATCTCATCCCCTAGGTGATTTTAGGATTTCATTGAAAATTGCAAGCTTTAGGCATTTGTGAGAAGGACTTTAATAAAGCGTTCTTAGGACTAGAGAAACCATATGGAGTGGAACAAGAAATCCAAAAAGGACCGAGATGTGATTCAAAGGGCTTAGGACATCATGGAAGTGATTTAGGAATATTCAAGAAGTAATCGAAGTAGTTAGGACAGTTTCACCAAAATTAGGGTTCATGGGCCTAGGCAGTGCATAGGCCAAAAATGTTGTTGAGCTTCGAAAGGTGATTCTAGGAGCTCCGGATGGAGTTAGAAGAAAAAAATACATCTTTGGAAAGTTAATTCCAAGACATAAAATATGGTAAAATAATATTTTTTTCACAACACTTTGGTGCAATACTTTTGCAATCTATTTTTCTCAAGTCTAAAAAGTGCATGGGGCCAAAAAAGTAACTAAACTTCGGGAAGTGATTTCGGGAGTTTTGGATGGAGTTAAGAGCTAAAAAAATATCATTGGAAAGGGAATTAAAATCCCTAAAATATGGTGAAATTATTTTTTTCGCAACACTTTGGCATAATAGGTCTCACAATCGGTTTTGTTAAGGCTCAATAATGGAACCATAACATAACTTCAATATTTTAGGTAATAAATGTAAGATTAAAGAGCTAAGACTCCCACCATTGGATTTAGAAGACTAATTCCAATCACATTAATATAAAATTTTACCAAAACATGCCATTGGGAGCTCAAGTTATTACCATTTCAAGTTCACTCTCTAGACCTCATACTTAGTCAAATTTTTAACAGGACACATGTTAGCACTGCAAAGCTTTCGACACATTTTGTGTCCCTTACATCCCTCAAGCTCAAAAACATGAGGGTCAATAATTTTATCCCATCCCCTAAGATCCCTTTAGACCCATATCGACCTCTAGGATTTTTCGGTTCAAGCCCCAAGTGCTTGCAGGAGCTCAAAGCCTTCACTGTTACATCGCTCCCACATGTCATTGTATGGCACGCCATGAAAACTAATGTCCCTCATTTCCCTTTGAGGTGGGGGACATCAGGGTCGATAAAATTTTTATGCCCCCAAGGAGATTCTGGTCACCTATGTGACCTCTTCAAGACAAAGTTTTTAGCCGGGGAGATAGTGGAGCCTTCATCCCTTGCGTCGGATCAAGTGCCACATGTCATCATGAGGTACCACATGAAATTTGATGTCCCTCATGTCCCTTTGAGATGGGGGACATCAAGGAAAATAAAATTCACCCATCCCCCTTGGAATGCAATTTTTGAATGTATTTAAATCTCATCACTTAGCCATTTTCCCCCCATTTCTTCTTCACAACTTCACCGAAGCGTCATGGCTCCGATCATGCTTGTCCAGACACTCAGTCAACCTTTTTTTCTCCAAAAAAAGATCTGCAATGGAAAAAATCCTCCACTCCATGAAGATACATAGGTCTTAGAGAAAAAATGGATCGAAAAAATGAAAAATGACAGAGAAATGAAGAAAAACAAAGATTTTTAACAAATAACCACGAAGTCACCCAATTGAAAAATCTTCATATCTTACAAAATACATGTCAGTATTGAGGTGTCATATTTTGAAAAATTCCACATTTTTCAATACGATCAAGATGCAACAAACGGAAGGTCAAATGGTGCCTTGAAACATTTATTCCAATAAAATCCCCATTTCATGCCCTAGCTCACATTTGTTGGATTTCTCAACAATCTGATAGTTGGATCGAGATAAAAACTTGCACATAGACTCCAAATGAAAAACCTATCACAATGGATTTTATTTCTTCACGATCAAAGACAAAAAATAGACCTGTAAATTTCAAGCTCCATTAATGGCCGCCATGGCAACTTCGTGCTTGAAGCCACTGCTAGGTGAAATTTTTAAATTTTATTTCCAAGCATTCTAGTGAGAAAAATCATGTGAAATTTGGAGGATGTGATCACGATGATGATCCAAGTCCAAAAAAATATGTTCCGTCACAAACCAAGCACTAGAAAGCCACTTTCCAAAAATAGTAAGCTTTCCTACACATGTTTGCTATCTTGAGTAAGCCTTTGTCAAAAGTGATCTATGCAATAAATTGTGGCAAACACAATGTGCACCAAGGGTCGATAGGAAATCGAATGAGTTTTCAGAGCATAAAATAATGATAATGACCACTTACTAAAAATAGTAATCTCCCTATATGTGTTCTTACTAAAAATATTAAGTCACCCCAAGAAGCGATAGAGACGAAGGCGGTGTGCAAAGGAGTGAATGATTGAGTTCATCGTATCGGGATGGTTAAGAAGAGGAAAAATTCACCTCTTACCAAAATATTAAGTCTCATATCGGGCACTTGCTATTAATAGTAAGTCACACTTAAAGGGAAGTTTTGGCACAACATGTCATAGACGGATGATCATTCAGGTCAACATCATCATTCGAGATCATCATAGGAATTAATTACAGGGCATTCAAGATCTATCTCAGGTAACTTGAAAATGTTTTTGACACTCAATATATGGTTCAGAGTCACGGGTATATCATACGATGACTAGAGTTGTGGTCTTCGGTGGATTAGTTCATTCAACTTGGCAAACATCTGCGTGAGCGAAGATGAAGGAGTTTCTCGGGTACAAAGAGTTTGGAGATGTAGATTTCACCACAGTGGAGTACTTCATCGTATCATCTAACAAGGATATGAGACACTCCTTTTTTTCTTTCTCTCCCCTTCTTCTCTCTTCTCTTCCCCACTTTCTCTCTCCCTGTTCTAATTCTTCGTTGGGTTTCAATTTTTCATAATGCCTTAAATTAATTTAAAATGACATTTTTTTAATTTAACAAGTCACCCTTAAGTAAAAAAGGGGACTTAATCTTTTCCTAAGAATGTAAAAGGTCATAAGTTGTAATAAGGCATATGAAAAGGCATGCGAGGGTAGATGAAGAGTCATCTCTCATTCTATAAATTGTAAAGCCATTCCCATTTCAAAGTGTTGGTGATTGATTTTGTAAACTCAAGAGTGCATTGAGAGAACAAAGGAGATAGACAAATTCTTCCATTCCCCTCATTCTTAAATTTCCTCCATTTCCCCACTACGTACAACTTTGGTTTGAGCAATCAATACAAGGAGTTTCTAGCTTTCTTTGACTAAGGGATTTCTTGATACTTTGTGCTCATTAAATTCTATTTGGTCTTATTGCTACTTATAGATTTGTTTCCTCTTAATTTAGTGCATGTGATGAAACTTCTAACTAGTGTGTGCAGGAATCTGATTTTCTACCTACAACATTAGTTCTCCTACCTCTTTCTCACTCCCCTTTCCCGCTCTTTAGACAAAGTCTTCCCTAGCAAGAGATTGCTATATTTTTGTAGGGTCGTGGAGTTTCCCTATGGATCCCGACCATAATGCCATAAATAAAATCCACCTTTTACTCACACATGCATATGTGGTAGTTACACCAGTTAAGTAGAGGGATTTAGACTCCTAGAGCGTTTGCGAAATCCACCAATTTGTCCCCGAAAAGTTTTCTCACAAAAAGTAGTTTTACATAGTAGAGGGGATACAAGAAAAGAATATAATAGTATAAGAGAAAGTGAAGAATATGTAGATAAGAAAAAGAGAACAAAAATATGGAAAATTATTTTGAAGAAGAGTGAGTTGCAACTTAGGAATATACATCAAAATAATATAGAAATATACAACAAAGCAAATAGAATATTTAGGCAATTATTTTGCAGCACCAAAATAGAGAGACATAAAGAACAAAGAAGATAAGGAGAACACATAGATTATTAGTGCAACAACAAAAATTAGAGCAATAACTCTGAAATTTATGTATTAAGTTATTGTGAAATAAATATAAACTTGTTTTGTACTTTCTAGGTTTTTATTTCCATTGATATGGTTTCTCTATTCTTGTTTATTTGACAACCAATTTTTTCTAATATAACTTAACATTGATTTATGATGTCATAAAATATCAAATTTGATGTTATATTAAATAATTATCGATTCAAAGGTGTTGGAATTTGCAAAGAGGTTTAAAAATGACCAATTTTTCAATATGACCACCATTCTTGATGTGTGAAAATATTAGTGAAACGTCAAAATGAATTACATATTTAAATTTTAACCATATATGTATTTACATGTGTATACATATATATGTAACTTCAATAATGCACCGATAGTGTTACTAGTTCAAATTATAAATTACACCAAAAACTTATCGTTAAAATATTTTAATGATATTTGTTTTACCATTCAATAAGGTATTTTATATTAAATATTATCATTTCTAATTAGTTTAAGATTTTTGTAAAATGAAAAAGTCATTGGCCCTAGATTTTTTTGTTGAGCATAAACTCCTAGTGCATTTTTATTGACCATCTAGATTTTAACACCTAAACACGTGTAAAATTGGTTAAATAATGTTACCAATTATTAAGTGTCAAACATTGGATTAAGCGTTAACGCAATGGTAAGATACATTCTTTTGTGTTATTATTGGAACCCATGTGTTATGCTCTATCCGGATCGTGGGTCATAGATTCCAGTCTTCCTTACCATGATAGATAACTCTTACTTTTCTACAAGTTATATATAATGAATGCACATTCTACAATATTTAATTATATTAAAATAACTTGTTATCTTACAGTTTGATCCAAATACAACCAAAGAAAAAATATTCACGGGATAAAATTAGAGAAGCTTCATCTTCTATCAAATTCGAGCCACTTTCGAAAACATTTTCTTCTCAAAATGAGTTTACATGCACTACAATATGATTCCAATCTTCCATGTTAACATGGTTTGCATTTTTATCTTTAATTTCTATTTTTCAAACATTAGGAATAACCAAACTAGATCTTCAATTTTTGTATATTTGAAAAATAAATATTGTAAAATTAATTGAGAAAATTTTGGGGTTGTAGTATATAGCTTAGAAAAGTTGGAAATTATTTTTCCAAGTATTTAGTAAAATAGATTGACATCAAGACTTTTATGAAAACTTTTATTAGTTATTGTTGGTTTCTTAAAATGTCACGGTTCACCTACACGCAATAAATAAGAGTTTTGGAATCTTAGCAATGGAAATTTACAAAGGTATGGGACCTTGGCTTCCATGGGAAAGACCCTTAGAGAAGGTTGAATTCCTATCTCTAAGGTATCCTAGTGCCTAAAATATGTTTGATCTGATCTAACAAATGTAAGGGGAAAATGGAAAAGAGAAAGAAACTAAAAATAAGTGGTGATACATCAAAAAGTAGAGATCGCTCTCCTTATACTCATGTAGAAGAAATATAGTTCCAAAAGGTAAATAATTTAATAATACGGTGCATCAACCATGCAATTACAACCACACACAATATATCACATAAGAGAGGAGGGAAAGAGAGAAATAATATGAATCATAGGGTAGATAAAAACCATAACACATTATACTAATGTATTCGAAATACACAACCTCTTGCAAAATTAAATGAGGTGTTGAGTTCATCACACAAGTCTAAACATAGAGATCTAAAACATAGAATTATTATAAATAAAAAGTGCAAAGAAATTTTAAATTAAAGGGGAGGATTTTTTTACAATATTCCTACATTTATAAAAAGGAGAAGAGAGAAAGTGGAATGGAAATAAAAAGAGAAGGAGATTAGGATCAGAGGATGTGTTGATGAATATATCTTTCCCATGTGTATCTCATTCATATTGATCATGAACTTGTAAAATATGCTCAACTCAAAATATTTGATTATAACCACCTCAAAGAATATTTTCGGATATTTACTGAATCTAAAAAAACATGCTTGTAGACACCTAAAATCCACTTATACAATTTTATTACTTAAATTCCACTCACGAAATTTTCATCTTCTCCTCCGAAGTAAATTGACGACACTTCGTCAATTAAATATTCTTTGCTCCATTCTCAGATGCCCATTCACGACATTATTTTGGTCATAATCCCTCTATAATCAGCTAATTTGGCTAATATACCCTCTTATTAGCTAAACATCCCCCTTTTAACCATTCAGAATCTCCCCATTTCCCTCTAGACCACTTCTACAAGCTTCCTAGGCTATTAATCAATTACATGTGATTAATTAGACCCCTCCCAACTCTCATAGGTTACTAATCACTTGTTAATCAAGATTAACTATCCTAAACCAAGTTTATCTCTTCTAAAGCATGTTTATCCACTCCTAATCAAAAAGTGCATTTTTCTTTACCCTTTTGTCCCACATGCACTAGGATTCTAAACTTTCCCAAATGGAAACCTATAAGTACAAGGCTAATGTCTCCCTTTCAATTTTACACCTTATACACTTTGAGACTTTGGAAAATATCTCATTTGCATTAGCTAAAGCTAGAAGCATTTGATCTTGAGCCATTCCTCATTGTAGTAGCTTCTCCATCTTGCATTCATTCCTCCAAGCTTGACAATTGACATTGCCTTTTAAATGAAGAAGAGAGTGGCTTTCATGCTTATACACAAATTTTAGTAGGAGAATATCTAAACATGGTCTTGTAGCCATTTTAGAGAGATCTCTTCACCACTTGGAGCAAACAACACAAAAAAAATTGCTTAGGATCTAACTAGGTTCATCTTTATATTAAGCAATATAGAGAAGTAGAGGTAACATAGTAATGTTAGTTTGATTCATGCATTATTGTAGAATTTTATCTCATTAAGCTCTCATCTTGATGTTTATGATAGATTTAGTTATATTGTGGAACTACTAGGTGTTAGTTTCATGTTATTTTCATAGCTAATCTTTTCATGCATACATTTGGCACACCTAGTGGGACCTTACTCCATGGTCCATAGAAGTTGATTTCAAGCTTTTTGATTTACCTCATTTTTTTAACTATATCATGTATTTTGAGGATTAAATAGATTTGTCTCAAACATTTTTCTAACCTTATGTGTGTTGAATCTTCCTTTTGCATGCAAAGTTAATGGGTTTTTTGTTAGAAATTGGTTTAAAGAGAATTTTTTTGACTTGTTTGCAATTTCAAAAGTCATATTGTCGTCATTTTCCACATTGATCCAAGTACATGTGTAGGTGTTAGAATGGGCGCACATACACTCCAACTCACGTGCACTTATAACATAGGCACACATACGTCGTTCGGGGTGTGCATATGCTTCTTTGCCCACACATATAATTTCTTGTATTTTTGGCCCTCTATAAACTTTACCAGACGCACACATATGCTTGCAAAGACATGCATGTCTCTTTGGACACACACACGCTTGCCTCCCTCTATGTTATCTTTCCCTTTTAATAGACACACGCATACACTTATAGGGGCACACATATGCCAAAAATGGCATGGGTGGTTCTCTTTGTGCATACATTAAAGGTTGATTGTGTTTTTATAGGGGCATGCATATGTTATTAGGCATGCACATATGTTTCTAGGGGCATGCATATGTCATAAGGGGTGCATAGGAAATTGTTGGGTTTTAGGATGAAACAAGGCTAGAAAACATAGTCGTGGGACAAACATGTCCCTCCTCTTTAATGGGAGAGGTTCCCTTATTGAAAGATGGAAAAATCAATGTAAAAATCTACAACTATTAATTTTGGATCCTGGTATCCTAGAATGTTTTCATACTCAAAATATTATCAATCAAAATGAATTGAAGAATAAAGAGATGGGAGAAGGAAGAAAACAACAATGCTTTTGGGAAATATAGATAGCAGAGTATCTACCTACTCACATTGAATCAAGAAAATATAGAAAAGGATCAATTACTTCACCACCGATGTAAATCTCTGAGACACAAAGTTCTAAAGATTACCTGGTACTGTAACACAAAGTTTCTATTGAATGCAAAACAACAAACGATCCATTGAATCGGGAAGAGACATAGAAAGATAATAGAGCAAATAAGAAAGAAATAACTTCTATATTGAATCACTTCAGAATTTACAACCTTCCCGAGAAAAATGCCAAGCACCCCCTTCCCTTCCATGGCGAAAACCATGTTCTTATAACAATTCGTGTACATCCATACTTTTCCCAAGAAAAGAATATCGAAAGGAATAATGTTTGTTATAGATATGATTTTAGAAAGTGACATGAAACAAACACACTCATGAAAATTGGAAATTCAAAAAGGTGAATATTTCATCGGTTCGAGCATGATTACTTTAACGAGGTTGCATCTCGTGATTTTCTTCTTCATGTGGTCCTGCCATTTCCACCTTTTAACCACTTTCATAGCACTCAAGTGCTTCTTTGGTAATTTTTCCTTTTATTGCATATGCCCAATAAACTCCATTTTCTGATGATCAACTTTACATTCCTTTAAAATTATTGATTTGGCTCCACAATAAACCAAAAATGCATCTCATGGAGAAACAACAAGGATACAAAAAAAGAATGAAGAATGATCCATTTTTGCATTTTGCAGAGCTCTAGTTCGTTAATGGCATTAAAAACTAGATGAGTGCATTTGGCTATCTTTTCCCCCTTTTACCTTCAAATTTGGACCCTACACGTGGCAAGATCTAAGCAACGATGGCCCTGGGGAGAAATCTACATTTCCTAACATTTGGGAGAAAAGTGTGATTTCTCATTTTACTCCGCCCCTCCACAGCTCCACCAAAGGCCAGACACATGGCACCATCTGAGTGGCTGAGGAAATGCAGTTCAAATCTACCATTTAAACTATTTTTAACAAAAATCTCAAATTCTCAAAAACCTCCGCCAGCTGGCCTGCTTTGAATTTTCAACGTGAACGCGCATGGCACACCATGATTGGAAAAGGGGTCGTGGCTCAATTTGTAACATTTTAACCCTTTGGTGAAAAAGGCTCAAATTCTCAATTTCCTCCACAGGCCCATTATTCCGATTTCATTCTTCAACATGTGGCATCACCTGACTAGTTGCGGGAATGTGCTTCAGTTTTATACTTTATCCACTTTTGAAAGGGGGAAAAATTCTAACTTTTCCCCGAAAGTCCATGCCCCCACCATTGAATTTTCAACGTAGGCCACATGTCCCTTTCTAATTTGTTGCGGGCCTCAACTTAGAAATTATCCCTTCACATGAGTGGGGCCATGGGCCATTTTAGAACTTTTTTCCCTTTGTGGAAACAAGGCTAAAATTCCTAAAGTCCTTCACCGGTCCGCCAAAGCGCATATGAACTAAAAAATGGCCACATGTCCCTATTTCATTCTTCAACACATGGCATCACTTGATTGGTTGTGGGGATGTGCTTCAGCTTTTTATCTATTTTGAAAAGGGGAAAAATTCCAACCTTTCCCTCGAAAGTCCATGCCCCGCCATTGACTTTTCAATGTAGGCCACGTGTCCCTTTCTGATTTGCACGCATGGGCTTCAACTCATAATTTATCCCTTCACATAAGTGGTGTTGTGGTTCATTTTAGAAATTTTTTTTCCCTTCTACCGTAATGCCTTAGAGAATAAAATGGATCCATCACCCCAAAATTCTGCTAAAAGCTGCTCTGACTAATTAGGACCCATGCAGGATACGGGCAAATATGACATTTTTTCAAAAATCACCAAAAGTGATAAGTTCAAAAGAAACACATCCAACCACATCCAATGAGAATCAAACATGTGGCTTCACCTTCTGAGAAATAATGTGATGGGGAAAAGAACGAAGGAAGTTGCAGGAAATGGGAAAATGCCATTTTTGCTCCCGATGAATAATTTCTTTCTCTCGTAAAAGGTTAAAAATGAAAGACGAAGGTCCCACACATTGTAAATGCATACAAGGAGAACTAAAATCATTTCCCATCCATTAAAAATATGTAAAATGTTTTAATAGCATTAGGATCGAGGAAATTTTGATTAAAAACACCGTGGGAAAAGAAAATGAGCATCTGAGGAGTTTAAAACATGAATTTCTTCTATGGCAGGGCTCCAATTTTCATAAAATTATATTTGAAAGGGTGGGGAAAATTGAGAGGAAAACAAATGGATCCTTTTGGGGATGATTTGGCAGAGGAAAGAGGAAAATCAAGAACCTTAGATAATTCCGGGTAATCGATCGAATCGTGTCTTATCCATTGGGCAATGGAGTCTAAAAGAAGCAATACAAACACAACATTGCAGATAAAATTGAACACTATGATAAAATGGAAAAAAATTGTTTTCTTAGATTTTCTAACACTTTGCAGGGTCTTCTTGAGTTACATTAGTGGTTTTCATAGTTGCATTTTCATTTATGAGGCTTGGATCACATAAACTCTTCCTTCACACCTTTACGTGATCTTAGGAATTGGAAATGATTGAACACCTCTTTCATTATTTCAAAAAAACTTTATCAAAGCTTTCTAAAGGAATGAACTTCAATTTGAGTAAAAATAAATAGTTGTGCATTTGATTTGTAGGATTTCTTCATTATTTGCTAACTAGTTGGATTTCTCGTTGTGTATACTCTTCTTTTTGTGTCTTACGATGATCTTAGAAATTAGAAACAATGTTTGATCCTATTTCTATAATTTCAAGTGGGATCAGCCACTTGGGCATGCCCCAACATGATTAAATTTTGTCTAATCAAAATTTAAGTGTGAAGTCTTTCAAACTCAAAGAGTGAAGTGGCTTGACTAATTCACCCACCCAATTTATTGGGTGATCCCTCTGGATTGTGGTCTACAACGGCTATGCAAGATTATATTAAGGAATGTTAGTTGTATGTAGGACATGTTGGCTAAGTGAATACTGACTTAAAGACTGAGATATTATTATAAGATACAGTCGATAATCATTATATGATCTAATCAAGGAAATAATTGAGAATACATTGTGAATGACTGCAACCTGAAGCTTTAAGTGTTTCACCATTTTCTTTAAGTTTTTATATGAAACAGAGAGAAGGGTGTGGGATAACGAGGAATACCTATTATGATGGTAAGTTTAAAGGTTTTTTCATGCATTCGACTTCTTGATCCAATGCTGATTGTGAGAGATTCCTTTTGGCTAGGAGGAACTACCTAAAATACAAAACAAGACCACAAAAGAGAGTTAAATAGTATATGATAGTGGGCTGCCTAGCGTATGCTAGATCTAGGAAGTATGATACTTCCTAGAAGACTATCAATACATTGTTTATAAATCAATATAAAATAACTTGAACATGTAAAAAAATTAATCTAATGCTAGCATTCTGATTTGGGTGCCTCAGATTACTATCAACATAAATTTGATTAAATATTGAAATACTATGTCAATGAAAGGTTTTGGATTAGGTTGTAGGTAGTGCAGGTGATCTACAAGTCACAAATATAGAGTCTTGGTAAGGTTAGGTGAGATTTTGGGTTATTTTGGGTGTGATACTTATGTTGCTAGTCTAGAATAGTATTATTAGACATAGAGATCAATACCGGTTAGGGTGACTGATGTTGGTTTAGGTAGGACCGATACCGCTTTTTATGGACTCGATGTCGATAAGCTGTGAAAATTTGTAGGGAGTTAGGTGGAGGATGTTTGGGCTCTCTTCTGTCTTGAAATAGAGATTTGTGGGGGAGGGTGAGGTGACAAGTCCAAAATAGGTGTGGTAAGGTTTTGAGTGAGGTTTGGGGTAGGCTAAGGGTTGGTTTGTTAGGTTGGGTTGATAGTCATAGTGACCGATATCAATTAAGCAGACCGACATCGGTATGAGACAGAGCCAACTATAGTTAGGGTTAACTAGTGTCATTGTGATCATGCGAGAACCGGAAGATGTTGTAGAATGATTTTTGGGTCCTCTTTGTGACTACACAAAGAGTTTGGAGGGTGTTTGTAAGGTCTACGGGGAGGTGGTTTTGGGATAGGATTTTGTGAAGTTTAGGTGGGGTGTGATGGGGTGGTTGATAGAGAGAAAGCTGAGGGATAGATCTAAGTAAGAACTAGTGAATAGATGAAAGAAAATAAAGAATACAACTGCTAGTAATAGAGGAGAAACCAACTTACTTGGAGTTTAGATGTATTCTAAATGCTTGTAGTGGTGGAGAGGTGGTTGGAGATGTTGGTGATGGTTGATCTATGGAATGGTAGTTAGTCTTTACGGTAGTGCTTCCTGGGATGTTGTTTGAATGAAAGATGCCTTTTGATTAGTCTTGGTGATGGCTATGGTAGTATGGACATGTAAAAGGGATCTGGTTTGTACTTCTTATAGATATCCTTTGTTCCAAAATCGAGAGAATCGCCAACCTCCTAAACAAGGTTACCAAAATGGATATATGGTAATCGACGGTAGTTTGGGGTGAATGGCATTGGTTTATGGTTGATCGGCATCCATTAAGGTGGGAAATCCTAGGTTTACTAAAAATGCCAGATTTTGGCAATCTTTTGGTCTAGCTCTGTCTATCCTCATGGATCAAAATGGAATGCTCAGTTTTAATGAGTGGGAATGTGGTTAGAGGGAGCATATAAATATATTTTCATGGTTATACTAAGTCTTAGTTCATTAAGGTAAGTAGGGCTAAGTCTTAGTTAGTTATGAAACATGCTATGAATAGGTCTATGGTGAGGTGTCTAGGTGAGGTGGCTAGGTGAGGTGTGCATTCATTTAATTGAAATAGTTCAATTAATAAATGGAGTGAGGGTGAGTATTGAATTAATTGTGGATAATTAAATTAATGTTAATATGGGGTGAAAGGGGGCTGATGTTAGGTGAGTATGTTTAAGTTAGTTATTCAAAAGGGGACTAAGGGAGTGTGACCCAATTTTGGTGTCTACATTTTACCCATTTTTTTTTAGGTATCTTGTATTTGTAAGCGATGGTGACAAAAATAGGAAGTGATTTCCGCATGTGTGGTGAAGGTGATCCCCCTCAAACTAGGCATTGATGAGGTGTAATACGGAATCGGTGAGTGGTTTGATAAATGTGTAGGTGTGGAAGATAGTGGGAAAGGTTTCAGTATTGAGGGAAAGGGTGATGGTTAACTCGGGTAATGGGTAGTAGGTTGTGGTCAAAATCAGGTCATGAGTAATGGCAATCAAATGCACACATGTATAGATTGTAACACGGTACCAGGTTGAAGAGCTTTCAAACTCTACATTATCCAAGGTTGATAGGTTTATCTAAACAAGGGTGAAGTGATTTAGGTATCCAAGGTATAGGATATGGTCGAGAAACACAACATAGGTTAGGTGCAGGAACATTTAGGTATGCTCTAGTACACCAAAGGTTTGGTTGGGATAAACAACACATCAATAGGCAAGGTATGGTTGTTAGGCTAAAACAACATAGGTAACAGCATCGCAAGGTATAGCAAGTACATAAGGTCAATGGTCACACCAAGTAGGTCAAGTTTGGGAAAACATGTCATGGCACGGGTAAGGACAAGGTATAGGTAAAATAACAACTCCTAAGACACAATAAAGGAAATATAGGGGTAGGTTGGGCTTGTAGGTATGTTTCAATGGGTGGCCAAAATGATAATAGGTGCGTTGGCACTGATGATTGTAGGAAAAGGAAGTGTAGTAAGGCTAAATAGTTAGAAGGGTTGACCGATGTTGGTTTTAGGGTGACCGACGTTGGTAGGGCATAATTTTGACTTGTGTTAGTCATATTAGGGTGGGATTATAAAACAAAAATTTTGCATTTTGTAATCATTGTTTCTTTGTAACTTTGGAGAAAAGAGAGATCTATTTGAATTTTGGGCCACATTTTTGAGAGAGAAGGACAAGGAACTATACCCGGCTGAGGTGGAGAGTATGAGTGGGTGAGAGGAGCTAGACAAATGGGTCCATGAGCTCGGGGTATCAATTTGATTAGTTGGATTACGAGGAGGGGGTTGTGGTTATTTGGGAATGGTAAAAGCAGGAGAGGGCTCATGTAGGACACCAGCGTAGTGGCTCTGTTATGCCACCATGCCGACGACATAAAGATGAGGTAGGATTTCATCCTTTCTATTTATTTATTTAGGAAAATAAGGTATGGGTATGGGTTGTTGGGTATAGGTGTAGAATTAAGTTTATGGTGAAAATTGGTGTAATGAGGGAGGGGGAGGTCCGAGATAGGTTAGATAGGGGTGGGGTGGGATTTGGTTTAGCTTTGGGTAAGGTAGGATATGTTTCTAGGCTATTTTGAGAAATTTTGAGGAAAATGGGTGCTTTTTTGTGGATTTGGTCACCACAAATGACAGTTGACCGACGTCGGTCAATGTTTAGTCGTTGTTGGTTAGAATTGGTCAGGCACCGGGTCAAAGCAGCAGGTGGCCAATGCCATTCACGAGGATCAATGCCGGTTAAATTTAGAGGGAAGTAGGTTAATAAGCGGGAAAGGATGAGAGGGAAAAGGTAGGTAATGGGATATAATGGCAAGTGGAGTGATGACATGTAGGGTAATATAGTCACGGAGGGTAATGAGTAGGGTAATAGGTATGAATGGTACGAGTGGATTGTGGTAATAAGTGGCGATCTATAGAGTGCAGTATTATAAGAAAGAAAGGTTTTGGGAATAGGTTTGTCGGGTAAGAGATGTGTGGGGTATGGTGAAGGTTTAACAATGTTGTGATTTTTTGGGTGCAGGTGAGGGACTAGTTATAGATGAGAGACATAGTATTTCTTGTGTTACTATCAGTACGAGGGAGCGTGATGGCGGAGGAGTGTCATGTTATAGATGTTAGTCTTATTGGGGTCAGATGGTATAGGCACATAGTTCAAGAGTTGAGATTGATGGTTGCACTCATCGATAAATGGGATTCAATGACCAACACATTTCATCTACTGATGGGTGAGATCACAATCACCCTAGAGGACATGTACAAGATCTTGTGGTTACCGATAGTGGGGACATAGGTGTATTCTATTTCTTCATAGGCATTAGAGGAGCTGATGTTGATAGTATTTGGAGAGGGGATGGAAGAGATGAGGTTCTATAGCATGATCCTGAGTTATGGAGAGATGTACGTGGCCCATCCCGAGGAGATGAGGCTAGTGGTCTTGATTATGGAGGCGGTGTGTTGTTTTTCACTGCCAGATGCGGAGGGTGGGAGATTCCCATGGGCACTGATGGGTGTTCTCCATGATATGATGGAGGATAGGACCCGATTTTCTTAGGCACCAACATACTTGGTGTAACTATACAAGGAGTTATGGGCCTACGGGTGGTTGTGGAGGTTTAGCTTATGTTATACCTTTCTTTGACGCTAGGCTTAGGCATACTAGCACATTGTGTATGTGCATCCAATTGGTATGCCCCAACCAAATGCATTCAAGGAGATATTTTTCGAGTGGCCTACAAGCGTCCAGTCCCCATTATTGGAGATTGCAAGGATTCCAAGGATACACATGATGTAGCATACTATGTGATGCCAGTGTTAAAACAACCCACTAGAGACCCAATAAACAACCTAGGGCTAGCTAGAAAATTATGGAATAATTTTTTTATTAAAAGTGCCTACAACCAAGTTTAATGTAATAATTGGCATTGAAAAGTTTCGAGAACAATTCAATTTCACTAGGACATACTTTCCATCGATTGATAACTATTAAGGTCACATGGTCCAAATTTTAGGGATAGAAGTTTCAAGCTTAGGTTCGTGGAGTAATTTACCCCCATAACCACTCTCTAATAGGCTCAAAGTTCAACTTGATTTTTCTCATACTTAATGCTTCCAAAATTTCCCTAAATCATTTCCATTGGATAGGAAATTTTCTCACCTTTCTGGTGATATAAATAAGTCCTCCTAACTCCTCCAGAAACTCAAGATATGAGCAAGCAGAGTTTAGGGGTCAAATTTTCCCAAGGGGACACATGTCAAGAGGAGGGGAAAACCCTTTTTGGGTTGGTGGGTAGGGGTGGCTTTAAAAAAAAATTCTCCGCACGTGGGCGCATTGCAAAGTTTCTCCTACACCTCTATGGATCCCGGTGGGACACGTGTCGAGTCCTAGTTCAAAGTGGGAGAGGGTGAGGGAAGGGTGGAGTGGCGGGGTGATTTGGCAAACTTCACAAAAAGGAAGAAAAAGGGTGAAAGACATGCGCGGGTCCGCGCACTGCGGAGGAGAAAATCCCAAGGCGAGGATGGGGTTTTGGGGCCATGGGGGAAATTGTCCAAAATTTTCCCAAGGTGAAAACCAAAAAAACAAAAGGGTCTGCCCCCTCCGCTAGCACCCAAAGCACATGGCAGCTGCGATTGGTCACAGTGACAGGATAAAAGGAAATTTTTTTAAAATTTTCAAAAAGGCCAAAGGGCAAAAAGATGTCGCGCCTCTATTGTTGCCCGTGAGGTCACATGGTAGCCTCTCGATTGGGTCAGGCTAGCGGAGAAAAAGATGAAATTTTTCCCGAGCCAAAATTTTTCAAAATTTTTCTAAGGGAAATTTTTTTTGTGGCCTCGTTCGCTTGAGAAAATTTTCCCAAATTTTCTTGACAACATAGAAAAACTTCAAATTTCCATAACTTGAGCTAGAAATCTCAATTTTGAGAAAACAAGGACTTTTTGGAAAGATATCAATGCCCTCTTTGCACAAGAATCATAAATTTTACTTTTTGATAAATTTTAAAGGGTCAATTTTGCAAAAATGATCTCATAGGATTTTAATTAGCAAACTGGTAATTTCTAACTTCTAAATTTGATTAAATTGGATCTCCTCCTTCACTCAACATGTCAAAAAGACATGGAGAATTGATCTAGGAAGGATTTAAAGTGGTTTAGGAAGTTAAATTTGTTCAATTAATTTACATTTGAATTTTGTCCAACAAATGCCAGAAAATGGTGAGGAAGGGAAATGGGTTCGATTTGCAATGTTAAAATTATTTTCTTAAGTATTTCTTTGTCAAAATGAGTTCCTTAACATCTTAGCATCCTAAAATATATCATTTTCAAGTTGATTAATGTGTGCAGGTCCGAACTGTGCATTATATTTAAATTTACCAGTTTTAAAAGTTAAGCAGAGATTCATTTCAAGGAAAACTCTATATATCCATTTTATCATTTAAGTGTGATACTTCATTCCTAAACTAATCCAATACAATCAGTTGTTTCTAAACAAATCATTTCCAAGTTAAATTGTAAAATCTGATTTCCAATTTAACATATTTCAAAATAGACAATGCCATATAATTCTTACACACGTATTTCTTCTTTTTCCCAATTCCTAAATAGAGATTTCAATTACAATTTGATATTTCCAACTTCATCACAACAATGCAAAAGAGAGATGAACTTGCAATTCTTTATTGACTTCATTTATAAAACTTTACATCTTCACATTCTTCCATTTCTTGAATATAGTTAATAGAATTCCATTTATTTCCTTCCAATGTACAGAGCAGAAAGCAAATGTCTTTCTCAAATAAAATATACATTCTCATAATCAATTACAACATCATTTCTCATAGCTCGAGATCACGTAAGAGCTCATAGCTCACATCACGGGCCTCACTGGAAGGCACAAAATTCTTCAATAAGAAGGTAGACAGGGAGGTTGAAACCAAGAAATTTCTGGAAGAGGGAGAGAATCTTGAGTTCGTGACTGCTGGCCTCAAGGTGGAGTCGATCCCTGAACCGTTTGCTGAACTATCCAAAATGGTGGTAAGGTATGTTACCCTTGAAGGAAGATATGTGACTATACCTCAAAAACATCTAATTTCTCTGAATCTTTTTGTAGAAATAACATTATCAGCTTTCCTCATTATCTGATTAACTCTTTGGAGAAATCCATAAGGGAAGTTCAAAGCCACTCTAGGGTTGTCCCTTTGCACCAGGGCCTTATCCTCTTGATTCACCACCATTTCTCCAACTACCCTCCCGTGAATCCTATCCCACCTCCCTCCTCCATACGTACACCTACCCACACCGCCCCACTACCCCGCTAAAAAGAAAGAATGAAGATGCGACTCCGAAAAAAAGAAAAAAAGCAAGAGCCTCAAAGCCAAAATCCCCGATTCCAAATGAGTCCTAAGGAGCCACAAGGATTTAGAACTAGCTGAAATCCTTCTGCATATCAGCAGGCCGGTGGAGGAGCCCAAAGAGGAGGATTTGCTGGATAGGGTGGACAAATTAGAAAAGGAGCTTCAAGAGCTCAAAGGGGCTATAAAAAACATGGAAAGAGCTAAGGGTAAAAGGATCCTTCAAAGTGAGGAGGATGAGGGGGTTATTGGTGAAATATTCAAGAAACTACAGTCCCTAGATGGCAGATTGGGGAATGCTAAAAGCTGAAATGACTGCATATTGTCTGCCCTCAAAAGCATCTACAATTTCATTGAGCAACATGTCCACAGTGTTTGCAGTTTAAGTGGGATTAATGAGGATATATGGGGCCCTAAAGAGAAAAGGGACATTGCAATTGCCCAAGCTGATTTACAAGACCCCTCTCAGGCCACTGCCATTGCCTTCTTCATGTCACTGCAGGCTATCAAGACCAAAATTGACAGAGCCATCAAGTAAAGGGCTGTAGCGATGCTATTTTTTGGCTGCGATGTGGCTATCATTGGGTGGTTCTAGAGCTGTTTTTGTGTAAGGTGGCTCTTATGTTGTTTCTCTTTTGGTTCCTTTTTTTCTTGCCTTCTTTTCTCTGGATCTTTGTACGTTTAGATCCTTTTTTCTCCTATATTGTAATATTTGGCTGTTGAGCCTTCCTTGGTTGACTTTTCTGCCCTTCTCTGGGCTGCTACTTTCATCTTTACTATCTGGCTTTTGAGCCCTTTTGTATACAGGGTATAGTCCCTTCAAAACTATTTGCCCTTAATAAAAAAAAACATCATTTCTCCATAACATAATTGTTACAATTTCATCCACATCATGTGGGAAAGGATTACAAATGAATGTGTTTTCACAAGGGATTGTCAAACCGTATTTGTCCTTGCTCCAAGACCGTAATAAGCACATTTTATCTTCTCTAAGTTGATCACAACAAAAGAGGGGGAAAGGAAATGCTCTCCACCCAACCAAGACATCCAATGAAAGGAGAATCCTTCCTTCATCATTGGCCCCCGAGCCCCAACCAAAATACAATCAAAGGTGTGATTCAACCCATGGCAATAATGGCTTCCACAACACACAACATTCTTTCAAACATGCACATTTCAATATACAACATAATTCAATACAAAACAACAGTTTACAACTACAATAGAAAACATTCAAATCACAACTCAGGCTTGATCATGCAAGCCAAAGGAGCAAGGTCTATGGGGGAAGCTACTTATGCCTCCCAATTAGAATTTGGGAATCCACCAATAACAGACCACCAAATTAAATTCATCACACACAAATCCTTATGCCCCCACAAATCCCTCCTTATGCCCCCACAGTTTTCTTTTATGCCCCCACAAAGTAAGAAATGCAAGCTATTTCTTTTCCATGGTGGATCCCAAACCCAAACTCCCTCCAAAATTTCTGATGCCAATGGCATTAAATTATTCCCCCACATGGATTCCCATAGCCATCTCCTACTCCTTCCCTAAGGTAGTCTACCCAACTAGCCAATAAATAAAAACAAGCATGCACTATCCACACAACACAACAAGAAAATGGCAGCATATAAAAAAAGAGTTGAATTCCTACCTCTCCATGGTTACTTTTGTCTCCAAACAACAAGCTTCAAATGCCAAACATAGTCCAAAACAAAAACTCCAAGCATGCAAAAGCTTTCTCCAACTTCCTCCAAAAACAAGAGCTCCACACAAGAAAAATGTGCCCCAAGGAAGTTGCAAAATGATTCAACAACCCAAAAACAAGGCAAGAGTTTGAATTAAATAGAAGAGGGAGAGAAGAGGATGATGTGGATCCATGTAGGATGCCACATCACACATCCTCCAATTCAAACAAAAGAAAAAATTTCATTCTCCAAAGCTCAATAAAGAGGTGGGTGAAAAATGACAAGTTACTTGCACACTCCAAAAAGCCCACACCTCAAGGGACAGAAAATTAATTAAAATGTAAGAAAGTGCAATCCAAAACAAGCAACATGACTTATAAAATTCATTATAAAAGTCACAAATCACATCTCCATCCATAAGTATGGTTGGTAGATTAAATTTAGAGGCATGGGACAAGTTTTACTTATCCCACAAGCCTCCAAAAATAGCCCCCAAGGACAAATTCGAATTTCAAGGAGGTGGAGTATTTCTTACTCCAAAATATGACTTACACAAGCTCTTACACAACTTACACATCCCTTACAAATTAAATACAAACAACCAACAACTCTTATAATTACTTTCCCATATCCCAATTTAATTTATTTAAATTTTAATCATATGATTTCCCACATTAATCTATCACAAATTTAATTAATTAAAATAAGGGAACACATTACTAATAAAATACATACAACAATAATAAAAGAAACACATTAATTAAAATACACAAACCCATGGTCACATATAAAGGAAATCCCCCCCATGGGAATCCCTAACAAAACAACACTCAACATAATAAAACAAGTTGTCATGGTGACCGTGTCAAATTCACCTAGAATTCTATTGTGGTTGGTCTCCGATCCCCGATGTTTGTTGTGATGTTTTTAACCTGCAAAATACAAATACCTCCTTTGGCCTCATGGCCATATCAGAACATCCAACATGATATAAATGAAATCACAAAACCAACTATATAAATGAATCACAACAACATCGAAGTAACAACTACATCATTTGCATTTTTAATTAACAACTATATCATCATCAAAAAATATCCATTTTCTAGATCAACTCATAATATCCAAATCACATTTCGAACCACATCCATATCAAATAATATATCATCATTCACATATAAGGTGTCTCTAATAATCATCAGGCATCATAAACAAATCAAGATCAACAATAATCCATGATCAATGTCTAACAACATACTTAAATCAAAAACATAATAATGTCTATAATGTAATCATAGTAAAAAAATAGGTATCCAAAAGGTGTCAGAGGGAAGTGGGCACCACATCCCCCTCCCCTTAGACTCGACTTCCTCCCGGAAGTCATTAGAACAAATGTGGAAATTGAACCCGTAATGAAGTAGCATCCTCCCGAGGGTAGTAGCTGCAATCTCATCATATCTATCCCACTACACCCAAACCTGATCAACCTCTCTGCCTCAAAGGCCTAGGGTCATGTGATCTAATATGCGAACGGGCTCCACCATCACCTTCCCCGATCCTACACCGGAATGATGTCCAATCTAACACATGCAAAGGATATGTAATATATCTCATGAGAACCTGAAACATGAAAAACATCATGTATACGAGACAAGCTAGAAGGTAGGCCAAAGGGCTGATACGCTCCAAGATCTCAAAAGGACCAAAAATCTAGAGAGCTAACTTAGATCCTTTTCCATAATGAATAGGGCTCTTGTGTGGCGTAACACGAAGGAATACCTTAATGCCCACATAAAAACTATGGTCAATCCTATGCTTTGATCTCGCATACTTATTCTACCTATCTTAAGCCTCCGCAATCTCTACCCGATCAACACTACCGTTGCTCCATGTCTTGTAGAAGAGCTGGTTTAATATATACTTTATCCTCTAACTTGTCCCAGCCTAAGAGGTGTCCTAGACTCTACCATACAAATCCCGAAAAGGAGCCATGCCTATAGAACTCGAAAACTATTATTGTAGGAAAACTCCACTAAGTATAGGTACTCCTCCCATTTAGTCTATTGATCCATCACATACATCCTAAGCATGTCCTCTAAAATCTAATTCACTCACTCATTCTATCCATCTGTCTCATGGTGATATGTTGTGCTGAAGTTGATTCTCGTCCCGAGGACATACTGCATGGTAGTCCAAAAATGTGAAGTGTATAAAGGATCGCGGTCACAAATGATCTTCTACAAAATCCCATGTGCAACCTGACAATCTCATCCAAATATACTCGTGCCACTACTCTAGCTATATAAGTGGTCTTCACTAGAGAAAATTGAGCCACTTTTTTCAATTTATCAATCGTGACCATAATGGCGTCGTGGTGATATCTCGACATCGGTAGCCCAACAATGAAATCCATGGAAATGGTGTCCCACTTCCATTCTAGTATAGCATGAGGATAAAGAAGGCCTACTAGATGCTGATGCTTGGCCTTAACCCTCTGGCACTCCAAACACCATGACACAAACTGAGCCACGTCTCGATGAAGTCCTCTCCAATGATACAATTGTCTCAAGGTGGCGTGCATCTTCTTCACCCTGGAATGGATCGAATAGGGTGCACAATATGCCTCTACCAAGATGTCCTTCCTTAAGCCTCCATCTTTGGGAACATATATCCAGCCTCGGTGTCGAGAAGACCATCTAATTCTAAGGAAAACCCATCAAACTTCCCCTCAAGGGGTCTTTGTGACTCAATCTCGCTTGAACCGCAATGTAGAAACTGCACAAGAGGAAGCCGCCAAGAATCCTCGCTTTGAAAATTTGTGTTCACTGAGGTGGCCATAGCCACATGTCTCCATCTATTGAGAGCATCTGCTACCACATTCTCTTTCCCCTTCACATGTTCTATCTCCATGTCATATTCATAAAGCAACTCCATCCAACACCATTGACGAGCGTTGAGATTGGGCTACATGAAGAGGTGGCAAAGACTCAAGTGATCTGTCTTGAGTGTGAATCTCCATCCAAGAAGAAAGTGTCTCCATCTAACCAAAGCATGCACAACTACCATAAGCTCAAGATCATGGGTGGGATAATTAAGCTCATGATCTTTGAGTTTGTAAGACTCAAAAGCCACTACTCTGCCCTCCTGCATCAACACACCTCCAAGGCCTACCAATAAAGCATTTGTGTAAACAAAGAACTCTCCTATGGATCCGCACTACAAGAATAGGTGTTGTAGTGTGGCACTCCTTCAAAGTGTCCCGAAGGCCTATTCACATTTGTCTCGACTAAAAAAATTATTCCCTTTCCTCTAAAGGGAAGTGATAGGGTGCACAATATGAGAGAAGTCCCAACAAATCTCCGGTAGTATCCCGATAATCTTATGAAGCTCGCACACCCTACCACCGGAGTGGGTGTTGGCCAATCCATAATGGCTCTAATATTAGAAGGATCAATTGTGATACCTTCCCCAGAAATGATATGTCCCAAGTACTACACCTCTGTCTGAAAGAAAGCACACTTCTCCAAGTTCTCGTAAAGTTGCTACTCATGAAGACACTAAAGAACCTAGCGAAGGTGCCCCTCGTGCTCCTCATGTGTACGTGATTATATCAAAATGTCATCTAGGAAGATGAGCATGAAGCGATCTAAGAAGGTCCTGAATACCCCATTCATCAAACTCATGAACACTGCAGGGGCATTAGTCAAACCAAAAGGCACCATTGTGAAATCATAGTGCCCATATCTCATGCGAAAAGTGGTCTTATGAATGTCCACCTCTAAAATCCTCAACTGATGGTAGCGTAACTTAAGATAACTCTTAGAGAAAATTGTGGCTCCTTCATCCGATCAAACAAGTCATCAATACAAGGAAGAGGATAATTATTCTGATCGTTACCTTGTTCAACCGGCAATAATCAATACACAACCGCAAGGATCCATCCTTCTTCTTAACAATATCACCACGGTGCACCCTGTGGGGATACACTAGGATGGATAAGGGCTTTCTTCAAAAGGCCCTCAAGCTGCAACTTGAGCTCACAAAGCTCCTGGGGTGGTCATCCGATAAGGTTCCCGTGAGATAGGCTCTACCTGCAAACTAGATCTATATGACAATCAATCTCATGTGGGGTGGTAACCTGGTAGCTCCCCCTGGAAAGACATCGAGAAAAATATCATGCAGAGCATAGAGCACAACATGCCTCGAGTGAGAGGATGAGATATCGCACACAAAGTGCTAAGAGTACAAGGGGCCAGACGAGCCCATAGACAAGTTCAAGGAGAGGCTACCAACTCATGGAGGTATGACCCCGCCAAGCCGAGCAGAGGCCAATCTAAGACCTATGCAAGGTGGAGAGATGTTGGCAATGTGTTGCACAAGAGCAGAGGAGGAGGAGACAGATGAGATGAGGATGGATATCAGATGGGAGATGACCGAGCACCCTGCACCCTAAATTTCGATGTTTGTGATATATATACCAGCCTGTGTGCCATAGAGTGTGAGGATGCAAATGAGAGATTTTGAGTTTTTTGTATATTCTACCACCCTGAATGCCAAATATTTTGAGACATTTGTATATGATAGTTTTGAGATTTTGAGTTTTTGTATATTCTAATGGTATGCGTGCAAAGATGGTGAGTTTGTATATGAGATTTTTAGAGATATATATTATCTCGTATCAGTTGTATATTAGATGGATACACATATTTTTATGATGATATCGATGATTGTGCATGATGTACTTGTGTTAGTAGAATTGGATTGTTATTTGTAGATAGAGGGAGACTAGGTGTATTAAGCATGATGGTAACAGTCGGTGTAGGCATGATGGAGTCAAGTTGTAGGCATGGTTGAGTCGGGTCATGGGTATGATGGAGTCAAAGTTATAGGCATGATGGAGTTAGGTCATAGGCATGGTTGAGTCAGGTCATAGGCATGATAGAGTCATGTTATAAGCATGATGGAGTCAGGTCATAGGCGTGATGGCATTTTTTTGTTTAATGTTGATTTAAGGTCCAAGTTTTTGGTGACATGGGAGAAAAATGGTGATGTATATGCATGTTAGGGTTTAAGTTTCCAAATATTTTCTATAGTGTAAATTTTAAAATGATAAATTAATGATGTGATGATGTGGTAAAAATGTTTATTAATTGGTGCTTATTTGTTTTAATTTCCAATTGTTGATATAAAATGGAAACTAACTAAGGTAGAATGTGAAATAGGAAAATTAAGGTGAAATTGGTTAGGGTAAAAGTGGTCGAGCTAACCTCAAGGGCCACATGCCCTCGTTTTATTTCTGCCTATATAGCCTAGGCAAAAGGAGCCTCAAAGCCGATGTAGTTCTCTCATAAAATAGGGAAGAATATGAGGAATGGGTTGGTAGATCTTAGGCATGATTGAATGTAGGTTATAGGCATGATTGAATTTAGGTCATAGGCATGTTTGAGTCATTTTAAATATAGGTTTCGATGATCTGGTCTTGTATAGGATAATCAATAAGTAATGAGGAAGGAGAATGGTAAGAGGTGGTAAAAGAGCCATTAATTAATAAGAACCCTAATTAATCTACCATACCCAAGATGGGCTTATGAACATAAGACCTAAAGGCATTGCATAATGGACTATTCTAAAGGTGAAGAAAGTCACATGATCATGAAATGTCACATTTGTGGCAAGTCCCTTGAGCAGAGAGAAAACTAGGGCACAAAAGGAAATGAGGTGAAAGTGGATGGTTTAACGTAACTTAGTGTATGACTACATGTTTACTTAGCAAGAAACTAAGGATCAAAAATAGGCAAGTCCATGACAAAGATTTCATCATTTTCTTCATTTCTTTGTTTTTAATAGGACGATCGAAGTGGGAAGTCTATATGGGGTGAGTATATTATCTCCTTAAGGTCTTCACAAAGCTGATCGATGCGAGAAGCTTCTATTTTTTTCATAATTATTTTATATGTAACACCTCGACAACCGATATATTCCTCTTTTTGCAATCAAGTGTTGACATGTGATTTTCCGGATAAAGATGCGTTCTTTTCGATCTGTTGAAGATCATGCTTGATAGGGATAGATATTTTTTTTCTTAAAAATCATTAGATTGAAATTATATGGTTGTCAAGAATTCATTTTCACTTTAGAAAGATGACTCAATCTGGTTTTAAGAGTTGCAATATTATTTTTCTTCTTGACTCATCCTTGGATCAATTTCAAGTGATCCGAGGAATGTTTCAAGTATTCTTTATAAAATGAATGGTAAAATTGACATTCAATAGTTTAAGGAACATAGAAGACTGAATTTTGCATTATACTAATTCTTGGTCTTGTTGCAACATGTTTTTGTTCAAGCTGTATGTTTGTGCCCTGGTCTTTGGTGATTGATCTTGGCAGAAATTAAGGACTTAAGAAAAATTCAATTCTCTCGAGGATAATTTCAAAGTCCTAAAAATCTAAGGACTATCCTAACGGTAACGTAAGCTAGGTAAGAAAAGCTATGTTCTAGCTATGTTTATTTATTGGAATTCTGTTTCTAACCTAAGCCTCTTATTCTTACCGTGGGGTTGGAATCCTAACCTAAGCATTACGCTAAGAAAATAAAGGAAGAGTTACTAAGGGGATACTAAGATATTTTAGCTACTACCTAATACTAAATGGTTGTGTTTTGAACATAACCTAAGGTGAGAATTCTAATGGTTAATGTTCTAAGGCCTATGTTGGTAATTGTTAAATTAACTTAAGTTCTATTTGAATCTAACCTAAACTAAAAAGAACCTAAAGGGGTCGCATGACATAAGGGTGATGGTTCCAATGGCATTTAAATGATTTGAAAGGGGGTTTAAATGAAGAAGTACTACCAAATTTGGTAGAGGGCCGGTGGACTTGGTGGAGGCCTCACGTGGAAACTCCACTAATGGATGGGATTGTATTTTTTTGTTGATTTGGAATTTTCATTTGGGAGGTGGTGGAAAGGAAATATAAGTGGGAATTTTGGATTGAATGGAATTTATGGCATTTATGAGCCTTGGTCTTTGCGTGAAACCCGTCTTGGAAACATAGGAGCGGGATTGTAGGAGGTCATTTGGATTTTCTTACATGGCAGATTTTTTCTCTGCATGGAGCTAATCGGTTCTTCGAACTAGCGGTTCAAATTTCACTTCAAAGGTATTTTTGGTTTCTTTAGCCTAATTTTGATTGAAGGAAAGTATTTGAGGTGAAGGAGGAAGAGATGTTTGATTTTTTTATCTGTCTTGAGAAGAAAAAGAGTTGGAAGCTCAGCTGGAAGTCTCCTTTGATTTGGTGGAAGCACTATCAGGCATGATAGGCTCTAACTATTAAAATTCTTTGCATTCTTCTAAATGAATCATTAGAACAACTCTACTCTCATGAGATTCTTGTTTTCTTGCTTGTCTGGTTATTTTTCTTGCTGGGTTTTATGGATCCTTGTGTGTTTGATTTGAATCCATGGCAAAATAGTTTTGTTTTGGAAACTGGCTTTCGTACTAATTTTATGACCTGCATGCAAGTAAAAATGGTATTGAACTTGTTTTGTATCTCTGTTATGCTCTCTAGATCTTGTATTTGATGGTTATGTGCTTTGAACTGACTTTCATGACAATAAAAGCATATGAGCTTAGGGAAACTTGGGTTCTATTTTTATTGCTTCTGGGTTGCATTTTCTTTTTAGACGTAGACCTGTGTTAGAGCTTCACTTTTCTTAGAACCAGTGTTTAGAAAACTCGTGCTTGTTGAACTATTTCTTGGAGTTCATTTTTAGCACTATACACGCATTATCTTGTTAGTGTAGTTTTGAATGTTTGTGTTTGAAGCTTAGGTTCATCTCTGTACTTTTGTTTAACACTTGAGTGTTATGGACTCGTATTTGGGTCAATTCATTTGAACCTATCCTAGTATTTCGTATTGGGTTATTCTTTAGTAATGACTCGCTTATATCTCTTTACTAGAGAAAATACTCACCAGGGAAATGTGTGGGAACTTGTTTGAGTCGTTTAAATATCTCTTTTAAGCTTTGGAAATGGAAACATCTTAAGGGATGTTGAACTTCTGTTATGTTTTTGACTGTATCAACTTCTTGAGATAGTATGAGCATGGGAATTGGAGGAAGTGTTCTCTCCCCACTGTTTGGAAGAAACCCACATTTTGGGTTGACTATATAATTCGTAATAAGGAACCACTGTTGTAATTTCATGGTTGTGAAGTTCTATTTTGATATTTCATTCTTGTTGCTTTGGAATTTAAGACCGAGACAACTTCTGTATTGGATGTTTTGGGTTCTAGCTCTCCCACTCTTCTGTCTCTTTGAATAAATTGGGTTTTAGTGGAAAATTTAGGATATTACCATGGACACTGGAATAATCAGAAAGGATCCCTTCTTTGTTCAGTTGTATTGAGTTTGATTCCTTTGAATAATGGATTGTTTTACTTTTTATATTATTTGGTGAAGCATTTGTGAGACTTCAATCTTGGGTTGTGGCTAACTTTGAACCTTATCGTTATTATTTTGAGATGCTATTCTCGACTGAAATAGTGAATAGACCTTGGCTTCTCTTTGAGAAAGAAAATATATGTGTGTGTGTGTGTATTATTTTGTGAATGGTATATTGATTCGGGTCTGCAGTATGCTTCCATCCGAATTAGTTTGAAATTGGAACTTCTTGTTCGGTTGAAACGATATGATTTATCATTGGTTCTATTTTATTTGAGTTACTATCCTTCTATCCTGGATATGTTCGTAGTTTTAACTTTTCGTACACACAAATCTCTTTCGAGATGGATATTTATTTTGATCTGTTGGTCTACCTTGTCAAACCATTGATAAAATAATGTTGAGAATTAGTAGCCAAGAGGGTTCTATTGTTAAGTAAACTTATACTTATGGGTTTGACTATTGTTGACTAGTCTTGCCTAGTTTTTATGGAAAAGAGTAGGTTTGTCTCTTGTACTCTTTATCTTTTGTGAAGATCATGAGTAGAGATTAACTCCTCTTCGGGCTGCTAGGTTTGTGAACACTGTTGTTTGATATTTGATTGATAACTTCTAACATGAAGAGTTGGAATTGGAATTGTAGATGGACTGTTATGGTTTTCCTTACCTTCTTGTTTGGTTATGGAATTCTGTTTGATGTATATTCTATTGATTGATTGTGTAATAATGTTATCGTAGAAAGGAATAGGTAACTCATGTTATAATGCGGTATGTTTTCTACGATGTTATAGGTTTGGGCTGAGTTTATAATGGTTCTTGCTTAGGATATAGATGAATCATCCTTGAATGAACCATGTTGTATACATTTATTTTGTCTCTTAGAAAAGATAAATGTGGTATTCTATTAGGATAAAATTATGAAATAATGAGATGGTAGGTTTGGTTGTTTGTTTTCTAGTCATTGATAGTATTAAAAGAACTTTAAGATCTTAGGCAGATATTGTTTATTATATTATGCTTTTCTCTTTAAAGATGATCTTGAATAATTAAGTACTTCCTTTCTTTTTTTTATCACTTATGCTAATTGTATGATGATTTAATTATCTCATTAAAGAAGTGTTGCTTTAATGATACAATTAGTGGAATGCACTTCATTTTAATGATTAGTGCTTATCATGCTCAGTTCATTAAACTGACCCGTGCTAGCTAATTTTGCAGATGGATGACTTAAGTGGTAAAAGAAGTCAAAAACTTATATGATGCATTGGATGATATATGTATAATTTTTAGTAAAGAATTCTGATTCATTCTTTTCTTGTATTGTAAAGAAAAGTTGTATACTTTATAGAATGAGGGTTGTTGTTATGCAATTTCTTAAAGGGCATAGTCTTGTAAATTTTATAAGTTGTAATGATGAATCGCAAGTTTTGATTTATTTGCATTGGTTGTGAAAATTATCTCGTAATTTTGTAAAGAAGATGAAAGTTCCATCATGTTGATATTCTTTATATTATGTTATGCTTATCTTGTTATCTTTGATAAAATGGATAGTGGGAATTAGTTTGATTTCCCCTATAATGAGCAGCAACTTGTTGAGTTGCATAATATGATGTGTTTATCTAAACAATTTAACATAATAAGGTGATGCATAATGAACATGCATTAAAAATATGGACATTGGGAATGATATACCCTAATACTTAAACATGTAGAGAAATATTCTTTCTCTCTCTCAATTTAATATAAACCTAAAAGGTTTGGAAGTATGATTACTATTTATTAGACTTCATTTAGTAACGAAATCTGCTTTAATTAGTTATATGCGGTTGTTAAACCTTCCCGAAAGTTAAAGAATATTTAAAAATAAACTTATGATATTGCTATCCTATTTTGGTTACTTGTTGGTTTAATTGAGAAAACAAACATCAAAAAAAGAAACCATAAGTTTAACAAAGTTCTTTAATAATTGATTGATACAAGTATACAATAAGAACTTATGGAGTGTTGGATTAGGGTTTAGCAAGGTTGTTGTAGTCAAGACATAATCCAAATTAACAACATATTAACAATCTCCTTGGAGTAAGTACATTTCGATGAGGTAGTTTCTCTAGGATGTTGGCACACGTTAACTACAGGGATGTACTTTCAAGAAGACTTGGGTCTTCTCGAGAATATAGTGTTGTAGTTGACATGTGGCATCACCCTTCTACATTGATCATCTAG
Source organism: Taxus wallichiana var. yunnanensis (assembly GCA_018340775.1). Lineage (NCBI taxonomy): Eukaryota > Viridiplantae > Streptophyta > Pinopsida > Cupressales > Taxaceae > Taxus > Taxus wallichiana. Next base: position 754,030,002 of record CM031238.1, on the reverse strand, counting down.
ATCTACACACAATAAGAACTCACATGATTCTTTTTAGTCGTTGATCCTCAAAATTGGTAATATGGAAGGTGAACAATGCTCATGGAGGAGGAGAAATCAATTGAAAAAAGTGATATAGGACTTGATGTCAACAATAAAATGGTCGAATATGTAAGGTGTTGAGAGGCTTAGGTTCAGTTTACCTTCGAGTGAAGAAAAATGATAAGCACCTGATCTATAGGCATGGGTAACGATATAGGGTCCAAGCCAATTAGGAGCAAATTTTCCCGTTTACTTTTCTCTTCTTTCGTTATAGGTTGATTTTCCTTCAAGATGAGGTCGCCAACCTAAAAGGTTCATTCATGGACACATTTTTTGTAGGCACGTTTGATACATTTTTGGTAAATTTGGAGATGGTCAAGAGCATTGAGATGGAATTCATCTAAAAGCTCTGGGTTACGCCAAACAATCTCGGCAAAAGTCATCATCATTGAGCATGTCTTGTAATGAGATGTGGAGAGATGGAATTTGGAATTCGAGAGGAAAGACATCCCTGTACCGTAGACCATAGAAAAATGTGTGGAAGCATTAGAAGTGTGAATACTAGTGCGATAAGCCCACAAAATGAAAGGAATGTGTGAATTCCAATCCTCTTGCCAAAGATAAATCAACTACTTTCATAAGAATTTTTTTAAGGTTTTATTGGTTGATTCGCTTGGCCATTGGTTTTCGAGTAATAAGGTGATGAGAAACTCGAGTTGGATGCCAAAATTGTCACATAACTTACGTAGGGTTTTGTTTTTGAATTGATTTCCATTATCGGTGATGAGACAACGAGGAACACCAAAGTGGAAAATGATGTGATGGTTGATGAATTCACATATTTTCTCGATTTTGTAGAAATGAGGGGAATGCATTCTAGCCATTTAGTATAATATCCAAATAGTCGTTATAATCCATTTATGGTATTGTGAAGAATGGGGATTGATCTCACCGACAAGATCTAAGCCCCATTGAGAAAAGGACCAAAGGTCTCGTGCTACCTATAAGGCATGACTAGGTGTGTGATGAAGATTAGCATGTTTTGTCATTTTACACAATGTTTGACATAGTCACGACAGTCGTGGTTAAGGGTTGGCCAATAGTAGCCAAGGAAAAGAATGTGTTTTTCAATAGCTAAACCACTAAAGTGGCCTCCACAAGTTCCCTCGTGAACTTCATTTATGGTATAGGGAATTTTATAACTTGTAAGGCATCGTAAGAGAATACCATCGAAGCCACGCTTATAAAGGATACCACCCATGATGACATAGTGAGAGACACTTTTAAGAAAGGCATGTTGTCTATTATGAGTGAGATCAGGAGGTAGAATGGAAAGGGAAAGATAGTCTACAAACTGTTTATACCAAAGGTCACGTGGGTCAAGTGAAACCTCGATGGAGTTGACCCCTCGAGATAAATAAGAGGGTGATTGCAACCTTTATATTGTGAAAAATATTTTGGAATTGGAATGCGAAGTGGGTATCTAAGAATCCGTGCAAGCCATGGTATTCATAAATGTATTAGTAGAACATGGGGTGGTTTGAAGTTTGTAATGGTCAAAGGTAGTCAAAAGTATGTCTACATGATGTTTATACTTTTGAAGTATTTCATTATGACACTAGTATATACCATTGACTTGGCTTATGACCAGTTGGGAATCACCGAAGATATTGATTAACTTAACATATAAGGCATAATCATCCTAGAGACCCAATATGAGTGCTTCATTGATTCGACGATATTGTTTTTACAATCAAATATCTAGTTTGAAAGATAAACACATAGGTTCACCATCAAGAGGAATGAGGATAACACCAGCTCCACCTCCACGCCGACACCCAAAGCCATCAAAGAAGAGTTTCATTTGGTAAGCGGTATCGTCTAAGGAGAGGGTAGTTATGGATTCGTGCGAGAAATCTAAGTTAGAGGGTTGCTTCCCGAAAGATGTACATCTACTAGTTGTTCGAGTGATGGTTTGTCCCTTGATGGATTTTTATGAGTGAATTAGAGGTCGAGGTCGAAAGAAGCATAAGCCAACGTGTGGTACGTTAATGTTGATAGGGTTTTACATACATATAGTGTAAGGGGTCAATATTGGTAACAATGAAGGTTTTGTGGTTGAGTAGGTAATGGTGGAGTTTGGTGGCGATGAAAACTAAGGATAAGTAGAGTTTTTAGTATGGGTGTATCTAGTTTTGTAGTCCAAAAGGGTACGACTTATGTAATAAACTGATTTCTCTCTATGTTTCTCATCACAATGAGAGAGCATGGCACCTAAAGAATGGTCATGGTGGGAAATGTATAGGTAAAAGGGTTGGTCATCCTTAGGAGGAATGAGCACTGGTGATTAAAGAAGGTATTATTTTAAGGTGTCGAAGGGTTTATGGCATTCATCATCCCATTTGAATTAAACATCCTTCTTGAGAAGATGATGAAATGGTTGACAATGGTCGGAAAGTAGCAAGATAAAATGATGAATGGATTGCAACTTATCTTGTAATCTTTGAATTTAATAGAGATCAGTATGTAGAGGAATTTCTAGGATAGCCTTTACTTTAGTAGGATAGACTTCTATGCCATGTAAAGAAAGCATGAAACCAAGGAGTTTTCCTGAAAGTACCGCAAATACGCACTTCTTTGGTTGAAAACAAACACAATACCTAATTAAGAAGTCAAATATGACCTTAAGGATAGTCATGTGTTCGGCCCAATGTTTGGATTTGGAAAGAAGATCATCTACGCAATCTTCCAATATGTGATGCATGATGTCATGGAATATGTAAGTCATGACTCATTGATATGTAGCACCAACGTTTTTAAGGCCAAAAGGCATGACTCGATAGTAGAAGGTCCCCAAGGGGTGATGAAGGAAGTCTTGTGTTGATCTTCTAGAGCAAGTAATATTTGATTATAACCCAAGAAACTGTCCATGAGTGATAGCATTTCATGGCTGGTGGTGAGATCAACTAGTTGGTCAATTCTGGTAGGGTAAAATCAACTTTGGGATAAGCTAGGTTGAGGTTACTAAAGTCTGTGTAAATGTAAAGTCCCCTTGTTTCCTTTGTGACAGAACGATGTTAGAAATCCATTAGGGATAGTCAATGGGTAGGATGAAGGAAACTGAGAGAAGGCGCTAAAGTTCTTCTTTGACCAAAATAGCAATGCGAGGATGCATTTTTCGTAGCATTTTTTTGATGGGTTTGGCATTAGGAATGGCTACGATATTGTGGACCACAATTTTTGGGTCAATACCGGGCATATCGCATAAGACCAAGAAAAATTGTTGCTATGGTCCTAGAGGAAAGAGGTAAAAGATTATTGTTTAGTAACATTTAAAGATTGGCCTATCTTCAAAATGTGTGAGTAAATCTTGAGTATTAATGATGATTTTAATAATTGATTCATTGAACATGGTTTTTATCTTAGAGGGTAACGAGTTGGTGAATATAAGATTCTTCCGCACCAAGGTAGGTGAGGATGGACTCATCATCCTGACATTGAATGAAATTAATAGAAGGTGTATCATCATCAATCATGTCAAGATACAGGAAGGGGAGAGAAGAGGGATTCTTGCCATCGCGTTGATAGGTCGAGAGGTCCCGGTGTAAAAATTTTTATGAAAAAAAGTTAGAAGGAATAGATTCGGGATCTATGGACTCCGTGGTGAAGATGATGAAGTGGGTGCATGAGGTGGAGAAGGTTTTCTTCCTCAATAAGGTCGACGTGGGTCTTCTTAGTAGGTGGTGTGGAAAATCAAATGCCACTATGGTCATTGTGTTTATGGGTAGTGCAAGAAATGATAGTATGGCGGCCCTATTTGTAAAATGGCGAAGCTAAATCATTTCTATGCGCAACGATGGAGGAATGTGTGGGTGAATCAATGATTAGTAAGGGATTGTAGGTCAGATGAAAACGGTTGTGTTTTGGATGGATTTTCAAGTGAATAAGTGGTAATATTAAGTCCCCCATACATTATATTAGTGTGAAGGTGGGGAGGACCATAAGGAAAAACCTCACCTACATGGTAGTCATAACTAGGTGTTGGCCCAAGTTCCCATACTCTTGCAGAGTGAGGAATGTGTTGATATTGTATAGTCAGTACTCCCGGAGTGCAGTGAGAAATTGAAAAAAACCTTCTAAGGGATCATTCGTCAATATGTGGGTAGCGGGGATAGAGGACTCACTATATGATTGGGAAGCAGATGAGTCAGTTGTAGAGGCTGCAACAACAACAGTAAGAATAGCAGGGTTAGATGTGGGAGAGGTGGTGGTAGTATTGGTGGATGGGCTTGTGGGTGAATGCAAAGTGGGGGTAGTGGCAGATGCCTTGACTGGTACAAGCACATCATTGGGCTGATACAACATGTTACAGGTCTTGAATGGTGATGGGTCGAGTGGGGATGGTGTAGTTATGTCCCTCATGCTCAAATTTTACACAACGGTGTAAAGTTGAAGGGACACAACCCATGACACGAATCCAGGGTCTGTCAAGTAATAGGTTATACTAGAATTCCCCCTCTAATATGTATAATAGTTCTAGGATAGTGCGAGGGCCTATGTAAACATGAAGGATAATAGTGCCAAGGTTAGAGGTGATGGCATCATTAAAGGAACACAACATAACTAAGTTATTATGTATATAGTAAAAATGAATACGCATTTGATTATATGTGTTGGATGAGATGATGTTAATACTAGCACCACCATCAATCATGATGCATCGTACACATATGTTATTGATATAGATGGAAATGAATAGAGCAAGATCAGGGTCATCTGACTAGAGAGGTACAATCTCCTCTTCGGAGAAGTTTGAGGGTGGTGACTTGAGGAGTGGTCTGGGGGTAGAATGAGGATCTAATTTGGTTAGTGAGGCCATATTGTGATGGGTGATAATCTAGGCCATTGGTGTGGGGTCATTGGGACGGAACTTCAATGGATTACGAGTAACCTTAATAAGGGCTTTTACTGTGGGATTCAAAAGTCTGGATGAGATCATACAAAGACATATTTAGAGGAGACCGATGTAATTTTTATCATTAAGAGATGGGTGACCCCATCAGAGATAGGTATGTAGGTCCATGGATGCTGATTTTAGGAGCAGTGCGAGATGGTATATTAGGTACATGGGTTGGTAAATGGGCTAGTTGCTTTTTCTTTTCCATTTTCTTTCGAGCACCAATAGTAACATGAACCATGTTAATATGGATGAAGAAGGTGTGTCATGAAAGGTATAATGGCATGATGGGAAAAATCCTAGTAGTGGGTAAGATCCTTGTGAGATGAGTAGGGCACACCTGTTTGACATTTGGGTGGTGATTTGGCCAACTCTCTAATACGGACCATAGTTATCTCAAATTTTGGCGATGGGAAAAATGGTTGTGGGGGTGGAGATACTAGTCGTTGAATCATTAAAGGACGATGATGTGTGGTGATAGGTGAAGGTGGAGCATGGTCCTCATCAAGAAGTTCATCCTCGTCAAAATTTTGTTCGGGAGGATAAAGTTGGAGAAGAACGTTTTTGAGCCTTGCGATTTTGACATCATGTCTTAATACACGATGATAGGCACAAATCTTGGTTTCATCAAACCCTTTTGGTTTAGGTTTGATTGAATCGTAAGGTTGAAGTAGTGGTAATGTGATGATGGAATTTTCTAAGAGGTTGGTTAAAATGTTGGCATCTAACCCGCTAATGAGATCACAATGGGAAGTGAGTGTGGGTTTTGGTACAAGTGTGGATGATTGTGATGGAAGAGGCTTTATAGAGGGGAATGGTTTGGTCTACTATTTTGGTATGTGGAGTGGTCTTAGGTATTGATTGCATCTTCTTGGGTAAAGGTGGGGTAGAAGAGCTAGTGATGGAAGGTTTCGTTGGTTTGACTACCTTATTGGAGGAAGTGAATTCTAGCTTTGGGTTGCGACTTATTGGGTACGAGGTGACATAGGAGTCCGGGATGTAGAAGGAAAAGTATATGGTGGAAGAGGATGAGTTACCCACTGGGAAAAGCGAGTTGTGGTGGAGGTGGTTAGTACGGGGTTGGGTAGGTGGCATTGGTTGAAGTCATATAGGAAAGGTTGGGGTTATAGTAACTAGTGGAGGTATAGGTGGTAAGAAGTGTACAAGTGAGGGTGAGTAAGTTTCATTTTTGGGTGAATGAAGTGTAACAAAGGCTCAAGAGGTAGCAGAGGTTGTTTAGCTTTTGAATGGCCTTGGGTATGAGATTTTTGGTCAAGGTTGATGGATGAGGCCCTAAGATGGGTAGAAGGGGAAGATGCGAAAGGTGTGGTAGGCAAAAGCGGGTGTACACATGACCTAGAAGGTTGGGTTTACTTTTAGGCGGTAAGATAATGTGGGTATAGACTTGGGAAGATGTGGCTAAGTCCAATATTACAGGTGGGTGAGTAAGTCTTGATGTCGGCATAACACCCAAAGTAGTGATGGGTCTAGCTACAAGTGGAGGGATAAGTGTGGGTAGGTTTATAGGTTTGGGAATAGTTGTAGTAATGGGTTGAATTTTGCATGGAGGTAGGGATGATGAAGAGGAAGTCATTTCAATCAACATGGTAACTATAGTTTTGGTTTCTAAAAAATACCTTTGGGTAGATCGTGGAAGTATCTTCAAGAAACATTTGCATTTGGGTCAAAATGGGAGCGAAGACATCCCCGAGCATGGAATGATCAATGCTATCCAAACGATCGACCATCCATGAAAATGGGACTAATAAAGAAGAGGATGGAATGGGTTGGGTGGAAATCCTTGTAAAATATTTTTGTGAGATAGGGAATTGGCTAGCCTTGGATTCTATAGGTAAAAGAGCCAAGATCATGTCAATAGGGTCCTAGGATGCTAGGGGAAAAGCTGTCCTCATCGTGTAATGACATGTCTCGAAGAATATCTCATGTGTAGGAGAGATAATAGGTGGGGTGAGGTATGTTTCTCTCTTGGTGGAGGAGAAGGTGATGATGATTCTCCCGTGGATGGGAGAATAACAAGTGTTGATGATTCAAGAGGCGGTGGGAAGCGAGATGATGAAATGACATCGGTAGAAAGTGGGGTTCCTCCATGAGAGCAAGGGGAGATGAGGGGGACTCCTCTGTGGGTGGAGGAGTAGAAGAGGTATGATCCTTTGTGGGTGGAGGATCTCATGCCAATATTTCCTCAATAGATGAAGTACGTAGGATGTAAGGAACAGTTGGCATGATATAAAAAACTATGTGAACTTCATAGACATTGTGTTCACTATTTTGATTAGATGATGGTTTATGATTTGGCAACGTATTTTTGAAGATGTGAAAATTCTGATTTTTTGGCACATTTGGGTTATCTACGAGAACATATCCATTGTATATCATCTCTTGAACAATGTTTTTAAAAGTTATGTAGTTACCATCACTATGTCCTTTAATGTGGTGATAATTACAGTAGTCTTGTTCTTTCTATCATCTATGCATATGATGAGCAGGATTGAAACCTATATGATGTCTTATGGGAGGAAGTTTAATGGCTCCAGTTTTAACATTTTTTTCCAATACCGAAGAATATGGCTCTCCGATCGAAGTGTACTTCCGCTGCTCCTATCGAAGCCGAAAGGCTGGAGACGGGAGAAAGATTGGAAGAAGGTTGGGCCTGATTAGAAGGATGAGGTGGACCCTCCTTGAGGAATACCGCGTTGGTAGATCCTTTGGGATTTGAATATATATTTTGGGGTTTTGAAGATGAAGAATAATTTTTTGATTTGAATGGGTTGTTCTTGTTCCATAATAATATTTTCTTTTCTTCAATGGTGCGAATTTCCATTTTTCGGGCCATGGTGAATGATTTATCAAAGGTTCGGAAGGTTTGGACTTGCAGAGTTGGTGAGATGTGTCTGGCACAAGCTCTAGTGAACAACTCAATAAGTTGATCGAAGGCGATTGGAACATCAATTGGTTAATAAGACTCCACCAATGTAATGAAATCTACAATAGATTTGTCTCCATCTTTGTCGAGTTGAATAGACATCAGACATGGTGACTTTCTTCGTAACATTGATTGAAAAATGATATAGGAAATCTTAGGCTACTTAATTAAAGGAATAAATAGAATGTCGAGGTAGTCCACTATACCAATCCAAATCTGGTCCTCGTCAAGGACATTGGGAAAGTTTGTAGGAGCAAAGCGACATCATGGGTGATTAGGTAACACCCATGTTTGAATGACCGCAAGTGTTGTTGTGGGTCTTCTTTACTATTGAAGCAATTGAATTTAGGAATTTCCCAATGCACTAGTGTTGGGTTTCATATTTTCACTTGGGATGAAACCATAGTCAGGGGACAAGCAAGTCCATCCTCTTTAATGGGAGAGGTTCCCTTATTGAAAGCAAGGGAAAAACCTATGTACAAATACACAATCTTTCATTCAATGGTGGTTTCTTGATATCTTGAAATGTGTTTTATGCCTGGAAAGTTATCAATACATGAGGATAGAATACTTGAAGAGAGGAGGGAGGAAGAAGAAGACAATACTTTAAGGGAAAAGAGATGGCAGATAAAACCCTTATATGTATTGAGAAAATGAGATATAGAGTAGAACTATTAATGTTTATGGCGGGCACAATCCACGGACTCAAAGTTCTTGAGATTGTATAAACTAGAACAAAAATTTTGTAAGCATGTAAGGATTAAATGATTCTGAGATCAGAGAAAGAAGGAAAAGAGAAAATAGAGGAAAAGGGGAAAACCCTTGTATTGATTTCTTCCGATTTGAAATTACAGTTCGAAATATCAAAATTCCAACCCAACGAATGGCTTTGAAAGCCACCTGAAATAGCTCATGAAGAGGCGGTTAGAACTTCCTCAAGAAATAAAGAAATAATTACAACTCATTCTAATCATTCGCACCCTTTTGAATTCTTGATTCACAAAGAAATGTTAATGGTGGAAAAACCAGTTTTTAAATATACATCCATTACATTATTTCTCCAGTTAAAACATGGACCATTCGATTTGCTTTTACAACTTTAAATTTTGGCCACCCACGGAAGAAATTTATTGGAGCGGGCCTCTGATTCCTTTTTCATTTTTTTCCTTTGAAGTTGCACCAAGATGACATGTGGGGAGCTCCGCTAGTTCTTTTATACTTAGGTGATTCGGCCTATTTCACCGCTTGACTTATGTGGACCCCTAGACATGTGGAGAGCTGGTGCTCATTTTCATTTCTATTTTTGGAAACCTGTAGACACCAAAATTAGGTCACACTCCCCTTAGTCCCTCGATAAATAAATACCTTTATCACATTCACCTAGTCATGGCCCCCTTCACCCCACTAATATTAATTTAATTAATTTAATAAAATTAATTCATTATCCTCACCATATTTATTATTTAAATATCTTAATTTAGATAATGCCCACACTTACACCTCACCTAGACACCTCATCAAGCCAACTCACCCTAAGACCTATTCTTAGTAAGTTGCCATAACTAACTAAGACTTACCCAAACCCTAAAAATCAATGCCTACATTCCCTCTAACCACATTCCCACATGCTTACAAGAAGTTTCCATCCTAATCCACGGGTTAGCGACACGAGATCCCAGAAAATCAAGGGGATCTACCTAGTTTAGTAAACCTAGGAAATCCCACCTTGATCGATGCCGGTTACCCCTAACCATCATTGGTTAAGCTAGAACCACCGTTGGTCACCTTTTAATCCCCAAAACAACCTTATTTTTGAGGTTGGAAAAGATTGGTGGATTCCTAAGAGATAACACATCTTTTGAGAACCAGTTTCCATGAGAACACACATGCAAGGAAAGAGATCAAGCATTTTCTCTTGCCTAGACATCCAACATTCACCCGGAAACCATCCAAAGAATCCCAACATAGATTTGATCCAACTAGGAAAAAGGAATGCACATGCAGCCCATGCAGGAGATTTCCAATGTTTGGTGATCCTCAACAACATTCAACCTCTTACCAACACCTTCATCCATCACTCACAGGCACCTAGAACCAAATTTCAAGTAAGTAGAATAGTTTACTCCTCTGGTTCATTCATTTAATCATTATATCTTCATCCTTTGTTCTCCTAGCCACCCATTGACCTCCTTTAGTACTCACCCCTCCATATCCCCATTAAAACCTCACCAAACCCCATCCAAATAGCCTAATACCTCACTCCGACTAGCCTAGTCCCTTGTGTAATCATAAGGGAGATCAAAGCTCATTTTGTGGCATTCCCAATTTTCCATAGTAACTGGCACCGGTTCTCCCCAACCGGCGTTGGTCACCCTTAACCGGCATCGGTCTCTGTATTTACCAATACAGCCCAAAACAGTAACCTACCCATCTATTCTCACATCACCCTTAATCACCTGTGACCTGCCTGAGACCTCTGTCAGACCTGCAGAGAACTAAAACCAGTTACTTGACCTTTGGATCTTATTTTAACCTAGCCTGTTAGATTAGATATTTCTTATTGTGTTTTTAATGAGATACCTAAATAATTTCAATTACAATAGGATTTACTTCATTACCAGCATTAAATTGTTTTAAACAGTGGAATGACAACTATCAGGAAGTATCACACTTCTCGGATCTAGCACACGCTAGGAAGTTCACTGCACATATTGTTTAACTTTATTTGGTGGTCTTGTGTTCCATTTCAGGTAGTTCCTCCCAGCCAAAAGGAAGCTCTCATGATCAGCTGTGGGTTCAGAATTCATATGTGCACAACAACCTACCAACCATCATTTCAACAAGTATTCCTCCTATGCCCATTACCCTATCTGTTTCGTCAATATTCAAAGAAACGTCTAAGAATCAGGTGAAACATACGAAACCTTACCTTTTAGATCTCCTTCTTTGTAGGAAGCCATCCTCACCAAAAAAACTCTATTTTACAATTCATGTGTTAGTCCTTAAATAGCATAATCCTAACAAACATAATCAAAAAAATCACTCTTAGGATCACATTTTTGTGTTAGTGTTTATTTTTGACTTGTGTTTTGAGGTGAGAGGTCACATTCTCCATATTTCTTGTTCATCCTTGCACACTCCTCATCATAGTTGGTGTATTCTGGCTTCATATGAGTTTTCTTGGACCATATTCTCATCATTCTCGAATTCTAGGTCCGATTCCACCTCGATTTTAATTCACAACCACTTTTCTTTCATCACCGTTTCAATTTCATAGTGACGATGGTGTCGTTCTACAGTGACCATCGTCGGTTACCCCCTAACCATCGTCGGTTATACCCAAGCTGAGTCGAGTTCACTTTGTCATTTTGGTTAACTTTGCCAAAAAGGACATTTATTCACCTTCTTCAACTTTTTAGAGTCCCTGTCACTACTATCATTCCCATTGACCTTGTAAAACTCATCAGGTTTGGCATACCTATCATATTTGACCTTATACCTTGTTTTTGACTCATTGTCCATTTCCCACATCGACCGTAAGAATGTTACCCCTAACCTGACGTTGGTTTACCCGACCAAAATCGATTATCCTATGCCACTTTCCAGCCAACATTTGGTACCTAATCCACTTTTTACCACCTATTTCACCTATTCCTGTTATTTTTCTATCATTTATAGAGAAGTGGCCTAACCTGATCAGTACTGGTTCACATGGTGCGACCGAAGACAAGAAAGCACACTCATTTTACATGCTAGTGGTTAACCACTCCCACCTAGTCCTTCACCACCTCCCATTTTATCACCCGCCATGGATCATATCCAACCTATCACTATCACTACCAGAGATGAAGAGTTCACACGACTCCTTAACCAAAACCCTGTCGCCTTGCAGTTTTATCTTTCCCACTCATCCACTTGAGATGCCTTGGGTCAATTGATATATGGCATGCCCGTATCTATCCCCCCGACTCTCACTCTCACTCCCCTGTGTTCACCCCATCTAGCTCTGTGTTGCTCGCATCTACTTTACCTTAGTCATTTCTCGTTAGGTCCTATACCTGCTATGACTGCAGCATCTGCTACATCCGTTGCACCTGCCACATCCACCATACCTTTGACAACCACTCAAAACATAACCTCATCTGCCCTATTGTCTCGCATATACCCGTAGCTACACAACCACCTCCCGTGTTGGTGACCCCCACCCCCTTTCAAAATGTGGTCCTTTCTATTCCCCAATCATTAGCCCCCATTGCCACTAGGGTCACCACGACCCTTCCACCTCCATATACGTACTATCAGTAGCCTCTGCTTCATCTTTTATTCATTTTGGGTACACACCCCTATTTCACTTTGCATTCTTCTCTATCTACCTACACATCAGCACCATATCTACCGGAATGCCACCCCCGTTATATGCCCAACACCAACCCTCTTACACTACAGGAGGCACCCAATCATCACAACCTACCAACGACCTAATCAAATTGATGATGGACAAGATGTAGACATTAGAGGCATCGGTTTCTGGCTCCCGCAATACTCTCACCTATGACGAGATTTGTAATGAGCCTATCCACCCATCCATTCCTATCCGTCCATATCTCGTGCATTGGGGATGCCTAAATTCAACCGTTTCAATAGCAAGGAAGACCCGCAACAAGCATTTGTAGTCATTCAAACATGGGTGCTACCTAATCACCCATGATGATGCTTTGCTCTTAAGGACCTTTCCCATGTCTCTGACTGGACCTACGTTAGATTGGTATAGTGGGTTACCTAGACACTCTATATTTTCATTTAATCAGGTAGCCCAAGCCTTCTTGGATCATTTCTCCATCAATATCATCAAGAAGGTTACCATGACTGACCTATACTCCACACATCAATATGATGATGAATCTATCATAGATTTTGTCACTCATTAGCATAGCCTGATCAATCAACTCACCTTCCAACTACCGCAAACTGAACTCATCGAGCTCTTCATGCGGGCTTGTGCTAGACACATCTCACCAACCCTGCAGGTTCAGACTTTCCAAACATTTGATGAAGCATTCACCATGGCACAAAAGCTAGAGATTTGGGCCATCGAAGAGAATAAAATCTAATTACGCAATAATAATTTGACATTTAAGCCAAATGATACCTCTTCTTCTTCCAAACCATAGAGAAATTATTCAAAAGCTAAGGGCACCGCTAACGTAGTGGTACTCAAATCTATTCTGGCTCATCCATCAAATTAGGCTACCCCCTCATCTAATCTCTCACCCATCCATACTTTTCAAATTAGATGAGAATAGTAGAAATACACTCCAATTGGGGATCCTTACTCTTCTATCTTAGAAAAGCTTATCAAATATGGGGCCATCACCCTTCCACCTATAAAACCACACACTAGTTTTGACCCTGCTCGCCCCATGCTTGCATGGTATAAAGAACACGACTTTTGTAACTATCATCAAGTAAAGGGTCATAGTGACGGAAATTGCATCACTTTCAAAAATATTATCCAAGAAATGCTCAAGAAAGGCGAGTTAACTATGGATAATCCTAATGCACCTACCAATCAAAACCTACATATCTTCAAGAAACCCTTTCCCAATCATGCCCCTTCATCTGATCAAACCGGTGAGACCTCAACTCATGATAGCCATACCCGTGAGGTCCATGCTATTTTTAGTGACACACCTGTTGCTTCCCAATTACCCCATATTCCTTCCATAGAGGAAATTCTAGCTTGAAACCCTCCTTCTACATTGGAACCTACCTCACCTATTCCTCCACCCATAGAGGAACACCTTTCACCTCCTTCCTCACCCGTGGAGGAGCCCTTTGCTAATATTGAGACCATTTCACCTTTGGCTTCTCCACCTAGGGAACCATCACCCATAGTACTTCTTCATTCCATGGAAGATACTTTTTTATCTCCTCCACCCACAGAGGAGTACCCATTATCTCCTCCACCCACAGAGGAGCACCCATCATCTTCTCCACCTACAAAGGAGCACCCATTTTCTCCTCCACCTATCAAAGATCCAGTAGAGATACCTTTTCCTCTAGGCGAGCATTCTCCATTAGCTACCAAAGATCCTGCAGACCTATTTTCGGACCTCTTACCACAGAAGCTGAAGCTAGCCAATTCCCCATATCTAAGATGTGTTTAATATAACACCCTTGACAGGTTGTTATTTTTCCTCCTTTGCATTCAAGTGTTGACATGTGATTTTCCTTATAAGGATATTTCTCTTGATTATTGGAAATCGTGCTTGATATGAATAAGTCTTTTCTACTCTTAAGATCCTTTGGTTTGAATTGGAATGGCTTTCCTGAATCCATTTTGCACTTTTGGTAGGTGATTTGCAATCTGGTTTAAGAGTTGTAAACTTATCTATTTATCGACTCATCCTTGGATCAATTTCAGTGATCCAAGGAATGTTTTAAATCTACTCTGTTAAACGAATGGTAAAATTGACATTCCATGAGTTAAGATACACGTTGGACTAAACTTTTTTGTTGTAAGTTCTTTGATTTCTGTGTGAACGTACTTCCATTCAGTGGGTTGTTTTTCTTGGGTCGTTGGAGATCAACCATGACAGGTCATTACTAACAAAAATAGAGATGCAGCCTATTCACAACATAAGAGAGATCCAGGATCCTATAGAGGACTAACCTACGGGATCCTAAGCTAGGTAAAAATATATTTCTACCTAAGCTATGTCACTTGATAGAATTTTGATTCTAACCTAAGCTCGGTCATGAACGGAATTAGAAAGGTTACTAGGTATTAAATTAACCTAGATCCTAATACTACAAGGTATTATTGTAACCTAACCTAGTGTTTTAAACTATGGCACTTTGAATTATTTACCTATGTGGAAATTATCTAACCTAATTGCTAAGGCCTATGGTGGGGGTTAGTTGTTAGTGTTATATCCTAAGGTATAAATTTAAATTCTACCTAAGATCTAACCTAAGCAATCTAATCTATCCTAAACTAATGGATATGAATTGGGACTTAAGTGGTCGCATACACTTGGGTAACAGTTCCTAAGGAATTTATGTTATTGATAAGTATGGTGAATGCATACGGACTACCAGCTTTGGTAAGGGTTAGTTGGCTTGGCAGAGGCTTAGGCGGTAGTATCAATAAAAATGGAAACTCATGTTAATTTGGACTTGGCATTTTCCAGACTTGGCAGACAGTGGCAAGGAAGATTAGGCGGGAGATATGGAATTAATGAAATTAATTATTTTTTTGTTCACGAGCCCAAATCATCTTGGTAGGCATGCCGGAAGATTTTGTTGGGTTGTTTCATTTTGCATGTTCTCTGATTTTCATTCTGCATGCACTCTGGTTTTTCAAACCACCAGATTAAACCGCACTTCATGGCTATTTTTGAGGTTTGAATCTATTTTCATTTCGTGGAATGTATAAGAGGCATTGTGGAAGAAGTATCTGGTTGTTTGATATTTCATGGAGAAGAGGAGAAGAAGTGAGCTCAGCTGGAGGTCTTCTTCGATTTGACAAAGACACTATCAGGCATGATAGGCTCTAACTATTAAAATCTCTTGCTTTCCTCTAAGTGTTTTCATTAAAGCAACTCTTCTATTGAGTTTTGTGCATTGCATGCTCTATCTGGTTAATGGGTTGATGGGGTTAGTAAATCTTGCATCCTGGGTTTTGAACCCATAGTCTATATGATTATGTTGGAAAACTTATGTTGTATTGTCTTTTGCACAAAAGAACTATGCATGCGAGAACAAAGTTGGTAACTCTGTTTAGCTTTTTTGGTTGTTGGAAATTGTTGTTTGGTTTTGACTACATTTGTTGCCAATAAATTGCTTGCTGATTTTTTAAGGAACTCTAAGTTCTGCCTATGTTTTTGAGATTAGTGTTTTGTGAACTTGATGTGATTGTGATCTCAAGTTGGTAAAGAACTCCAGTTCTTATGGATACTTGTAAGCAAGTTTGAGCTTTCTGTTGGAAACTTGTTTTGGTAGGAGAGAATTGTTGTAGAGATTCTCGGTTCTATGGTGCTAGCATTTTGTTTCATAAATAAATGGGATTGTGGATAAAACCGTATATGGCTTGGTTCTTGTATTTCATCTTGCGAAAAATTTGACTGTTGATGAAACTTGCAGCCAACTTGGGGCCTGTGTTTTATTATCTTGGATAAATAGGAACTGTTGATTGAAGTCCGCATATGGCATAGTGCTTGTGAATTATTGTTCTTATGACCATATAAACTGTTAATGAAGGTTCATTATGAACACGGATTTCATGTTTTGTTGTTTGTTTGGTCTGAGCTCTGTTAAGGTTCTTATGTTTCGCTGAGTTGGGAAACAGGGTTTGATAAAATGTTAACAAAAAAAGGGAGCTCTATTCTTATTTGTAAATGTTTATAAGTAATTACATTATTTTTGGCATAGCATTATGATGTTGGTGTATATATGAACTCATGTGAGATTCTGTGATGCAAAGTTGTACAATGAAATTATTACTTATTGTGGAAATGGTGACCTAAACGAGAAGTCGGTTCTGTTATGGTATTCTTTTGTAGTTTTTCTTTTTTAAAAGGTAAACTAAAATGGGAACAAGTTGTTGCCCGAACTTGTTATATTTTCTTGAATGATCCTGAACCTTGAAGGAGCTTATGATTTCTTATGTTCAGAATTACATATTGAGTCTTGAACTGGTTGTATTTCAAACGTATTCATTCGGATCTTGACTATAAAACTAGAAACATGGTTTAGAGGGATGTTGGTTAGACTCTACATGATCCTGATTGAAATTATCTTGTTGGTTTATTGTTCTTATAGGAATCCCAAACTGTTACCTCTTATAGTAATATGTTGAAATATAGGACTGAACTCTTGGGAAGAATTTGAGTGTGGTACCTACTCGGATTTCACACCTCTTGTTGGGTCCAATAAATGAATGTTAAGTCTTGAAAGATAAATTGCGATTCAAAATAGATTGCGGGCTATGTTTGAACTTCACTGTTTGATGGTAAAGGGTTCTAAGAAAGAAAAATGGTAGCATGTTTTCTTCTTACCTTGAGGCTGTTCTTGTTCGCTCCTTTGGGAACCTTTGTATGAACTTAGAATGCATGTATAGGAAAGGGGAATTGATAATTAAGTTGAAAGAAATGATTAAAGGGTAGATTCATACTCTGATAAGAACCCTTATCTAATGCAGTTGGGTTAAGTTCATAGGTTGGAACCTTCTGATTTTTATTCTTATTGGAAAAGAGAATCAGTACTTAATTAGTCTTTTTATACTTGTCATTTGACTGAAATGAAGCAGAAAGAGATTGATGATTGGTTGGCAAAAATAAATTGCAAACTTGTTGTTTGACTATTAATCCATCATTCCTTCTTGGATTTCTTTTATATGGATCTATTTTGATGAATACCTTAAAATGTGGAATTTTAACGTAGATGACCTTTAAAGGAGATAGTTTAAGTCTTGATATGCACTGTTCTACTTTGCGGATGTTAAGTACTTTGGCATAATGGAAATGGTTTCTCTTCTTCATTACTTGAAAAATTAGATGAAACATCCTAGAGAGAATATGTTGTAAACACTTCCTGTATCTTATAGTAAAGATAAGTGTTGTATTATATTTTGGTAGGATTGGAAACAATGAGATGTTATGATCTATTTTTTGGTAAAGATAATTGATAGGATCAATTATACTTTAATTTATAAGACAAATATTATAGATTATATTTTGTTCTTCTTTTTGTGAATTCTGGTTCATTAATGCTCTTCTCTTTATTGTTATTACTTATGCTTAGAGTATGAAATACTAATTGTTCATTAAAGCAGGGTTGTTTTTATTGGAACAATTAGTGGAATGCACTTCGTTTTAAGGCTTAGTGCTTATCATGCTTAGTTCTTTGAACTGACCTGTGCTAGCAATTTTTGTAGATGGACTTCGTAAGTGATAAAAGAAGGCAAAAACTTATATGATGCATTGGCTGATCTAAGTTTGATTCTTGTGAAAATTTGATTCATTCTTAAGTTGTATTTAAAAATTAAATTTATTCTCTTTTTATTGAAGGTTGTTGTCATGTAGTATGCCTAAAATGCATAAGTTGTAAATGTATAAGTTTTGAAAATGAATTGAAGGATGAGAAATTACTTGCATGGGTTGTGTAAATTATCTTGTACCTTTGTAAAAGAAATAGAATCCTATCTGTTGATATTCTTCATGTTATTTATATGTTTAAATGAGTATTCTTGGAAAATTAGGAAAAAGGGAATTAGAGTAATTTCCCTAAATGTGATGCAACTAAATAAGTTGCAGAATTTCAATGTTCTTATCTAAACAATTCATATTATTAAGGTAACATGTAATGAACTTACAATGAAAACTATGGAATTTGTAAAGGACATAAAGGGTGTGTTAAACCCTAGAACTTAACCATGAAGAGGAAGACTATTCCTCTCATACAAAAAAGTAAGAAAAAAAGGAAGATATGATTATAATCATTATACCTCATATAATAAAGTCTATTAAGTTATAACCTAGGTGGTTGTTACACTTCCTTGAATGGTTAAATCACATTAAATGGAACTTATGAGGTTGCTTTCCTTTCTTTTTGGTAACTGCTTGTTAAGCCAAAATTAATGAACATTGAAAGCAATCATAAGTTAAGGAAGTTCTCCAAGGTTAATGGAAACTGATTTGGAAAAGAACTTAGGGAGAGTTAGATTAGGGTTTGGACAGGGTTGCTGAAATCTACTTTTAAGTATCCAAATTAATTAAATATTAATAATCTCCTAGGGGTATGTACATCTTGAGAAGGTTGTTTTGTAGGTGTTGGTGCAAATCAGTAGCACCCCTAGATGTTTATTAGATTTCTAGTTTGATATTTGAGCATCTAGTGTGATTACACAACATTGAATCTTTTCCCCAAGTGTGGGACTTGTAAAAATGGGAAAAGAATCTCCAGATTAGAGGCTGGTTCCTCAACTCCTTTGATCAGATGTATTGCTTGAAAATTGCAGAGGTTTAAACTCAAAATCCCATTCTAAATTCCAAGGGGACAGAGATAAAGAATGCAAAAAGAAATAAAACTAATACTAACAAGGTGATACACCAAAGGAGTGGTGAACATTTACTTCTGTAAATTGACACAGATCACAGAAATGCAGCAAATATCATGCACAAACTGATAAAAATGTAATGAAAGACCAGAAATGAAGCAAACAACACAAGAAGAGGACTGAAACTCATTCACAGAGCTTGCATTGTCATTTTCAATATAAAAAATACATGCATTACAATAGCACAAAGGCAAAGGCAGTAAAAATTTTACTGAGTCTTGGAATAGGTCCGATATTCCACAAAATAACTTTTCAAGGTGAAGAGAGAGCCTAAAAACATAAAAATGTCTAACCCTTACAAAATGAGCCAAATCTGGCTTTTAACAATGAAGGTTCGAGCCCAAGAAGGAAAAACATGGAAAACGTGAAAGGATGCTTAAACCCCCAACCAAAATACATTAAAACAACATGGGTTCCCTTAAAATTCCATTCCCCAATGTTTTTGACCATGCTAGGAGAGAATGCGAGCCATACTTCATCAAAATGGTGGTTGAGATGTCAGTTATGTTTCTTTTCCGTCTTTAGAGGAATTTTTCAATTTTATCTATACAAACCCCACCAAAACACAAAATTGAGCCCTATATCATGTAGATAAATTCATCAACTTTCCAATGACATCAAGAACATGAAAATCTGATTTCTAGATCAAAATTTATGCCCTCCTGAAGATTTAGGGCAAAACTAGGGCAAAATTGAATTGGCGGGCCCGTAAATTCAAATTTTCCATCTATTTTGACTTTGGGAAAATTTCCCCAAAAATCTCCACCCCCTGAAGTATCAATGCCATGTGTCACCTTTTGATTGTTCTTGGGCCTTCCCTTACCTTTGTAGACCTTTTCGGTCTTTGGAAATTTTTCTGAAAAACCTTTGTCGGCCAGTCGCTCAGAAGACACGTGGCATGTTCTTATTGGCCCTCGGGGGTATGCATATAAATTTTCCTTTGACTCTGACCATTTCCCCAAATGGAACATGTGGCACATTATCATTGGCTTGGGCCTAAAAACTCTTTCTCCTCTCTTATCCCACCTTAAGGTATTTGCATGACCACATGGACACGTGGCATTTGCTCATGGCGCAGCCATCACGGTCGGGCCTTCATTCCATTATTTTCCGTATTTTGGTGAAAATAAAATTTCCTTCCACCCTCCACCTCCTAACACCCCGAAGACAGGTGGAAGACTATGATTCATTGGTAGGATTTGGTGTGATATCTGTAGCGCCAAATTTGGAATTTTTCTATGCCTCCCGCCGCTTCGAACTCGACGGGCATCTAGAGATGTGGCCGCCTCCTATTGGTGGCGGACCTTCGAGCCAAAATATTTCTTTGTGCACCCCACCAATATTTGATGAAAATTTTCTAATTTTCCTCCGCCCCACCATTCCGCATGATGACATGGCGCGTTCGATTGGTTGGCGAGCCTCCCATGGGAAAATTTCCCTCAAAACTCCAAAGTGAGCCATAACTTGAAAACTACTGAGGAGTTAGAAGGAAAAATTTACCATTCTAGAAAGTTGAGAAGATTCTCCATCCAATGAAACCATTTCCAAAACATTTTGAGAGCCTAAAAAGTAAAAAAAAATTAAGCGAGGCACAAGGGAGGAAGGAATGAAGGGATTTAGCCAAAAATAAACAAAGGGATTATTATGGATAACAATTTTGGTGACTCAAAGGGGTCATCGCCTCTGTGTATGAAGTTACTAGTTTCTTGAAGCAATCGATTGGGCATGGAGTCATAAAATTCTCTTCTTGGTACCCCAACTGATTAGAAAATTACGGGGAGGAAGATTGTGAGGGTAGATTCATCACACGATCACGGAACATGGCCTACAAAACTTCATATTTGGGACAACAAGCTTGTGCCAAAGCACTTAGGAAAAGTAAAAAATAAGATACAAGAAAATAATGTGCACAAGCACTTGGAAGAATGAAAATATAAGCTAATATGTACAAGGTAGAGAGTTTCACTCTAGTAGCAATGCCTTAGATGGATCCCATTAACTTGAATCTGCGGTTCTTTACCATCCAATGTAGACAATTGGAAGGCATTTCTCTTCTTACACTTTGTGAACATGTAGGGGCCACTCTAAATGGCATCAAACTTTAAATTCCTTCACTGGCTTTGCTTGTCTCGCATCCCATTTCAACACTAGATCTCCAACTTGGAAGGTTCTAGCCTTAGCTTTCCTATCAAAAGTCTTCTTGATCAAGGCTTGATCCTTCTCCATTACTTGGGCTGCATGCTCTCTGATCTCTTGGAGCTCCATCAATTCTGCATATCTAACCTCCATGGGTTCAAACTCAATAATTCCAATTGCTTCATGAGTTCCAACATTGGCAACTCAAGTGACATGGGAAAAATTGCCTCTCTTCCATAAACAAGCTTGAATGGAGAATTACCTATGGATCTCTTGGGAGTTATCCTATCAGCCCATAAGGCTGATTTCAATTTAGTATGCCAAGTCTTTTGATTTTCATCAAGAGTCCTCTTGATGATCCTTAACAAGTTCTTGTTTGTAGACTCAGCTTGGCCATTACCTTGAGGGTAATAATTTGATGAAGTGCTCAGATAAATCCCATTTTTGACAGCCCATTCAGTCACCTTTGATCCTATGAATGCCAAGGCATTATTTGATATTATAGTGGTAGGTATACCAAATCTAGTTACTATCCCCTCATAGAAGTCTAGAATGCTAGATTCATTTTCTTCCTTAAGTGCCACTGCCTTAGTCCATTTGGTGAAGTAATCTGTGGTCATTGGGATCCACTTTTCCCTTGGCTTGAGTTTGGGTTAATGAATCCAATGAATTCCAAACCCCATTGCATGAATGGCTGGTCAACTAAGATTGGGTGCAATGGAAGGGTAGCTAATCTTTCCTTGCCTGTGAAGAAAGCACAACTCTTGCACCTCTTGATCCATGCATAACAATCACTGAATACCTTGGGCCAATAATAGCTAGCCTTCATGATCTTGAGGGCTGTCACTCTTGGAGAAAAGTGACCTCCAACTATCCCACCATGGAACTCTTCCAATGTTCTATCAATATGGTTTTTTCCAATGCATCTCAACAGCACTCCATTTACATCTTTCTTGAACAAAACACCCTCAACAAGTGCATATGGGATAGCCTACAATTTGAAGTGCCTTCTCTTTTTTTTGTTCATCTCTACGGAGGGCATAGGCTTGTGTGTAGGAAGTGCATTATGTCTTGGGTCCAGCAAGTAGTTAGGACACCATCATTCTCTTCTTGAACATTACCTTATTCTTGGTTGTTTTGTAGCAACAAAACAACATCCTTTTCATTGCATGCTTCCATTGATTTTCTCAAGACCATTTGTTCACATAATCTGTTTCTCGACCAACTTGGTGACTTTGATCTCAATGTCATACTCCATAACAAAAGTAATCCACCCTGCATGTTTTTCATTTAAGTATTTGTTGAGGAGGAATTCTTTGAATCCACATGAGAAACCAGCAGTTTAACCTTGTTGTTTGAAACTAGATGTTTGAATTTCTTCAAGCTCCTAATCACTGCAAGAACTTTCTTCTTAATGAAAGATTACCTCACCTCATAGTCCTCCAAGATTTGGCTAAAGAAATTAATTGGCTGCTCTACTTTTTCTTTGTTCTGATGTACTAAAATTGTAGATATTTTGTCATCACCTCCAAATGCATAAAGGATAAAATCCTTGGAGAAATCTAGGTTAATGAGTGTTGGAGCTTGTGAGATAGCCTCTTTGATTTCCTCAAAACTAGCCTTACCTTCTGTTGTCCATTTGAAATCCATGCTTTTCTTCAACATCATAGTTATTGGCTTGATAAGGGCTGCAA
Organism: Taxus wallichiana var. yunnanensis; assembly: GCA_018340775.1. Classification (NCBI taxonomy): domain Eukaryota; kingdom Viridiplantae; phylum Streptophyta; class Pinopsida; order Cupressales; family Taxaceae; genus Taxus; species Taxus wallichiana. The sequence continues at coordinate 754,007,131 of CM031238.1, read as the reverse complement.
AATTTAGCACAAACCTCCAAAAAAATTGATCCTTAGAAGAAACTTTGGAGGGATTTCTTATGACTTGGTAATGGTATTGATTTTATTGCTCCAAACCTCTCTAGATCAATTGCCAATCCTCTTTTGGAAACAATATGGCCAAGGAGCTTTCCTTCACGAGGTAGGAAGATACATTTTTAGGATTCAACGATACCCCAAATCTTCTACATCTTTGGAACACTTGTCTCAAATGAAAGAGATGATCTGTTGTACTTTTCAAAAAAACAGCGATATCATCTAAATATATCAGTACTATCTTGTTGATCAATCCTTGAACGCCATATCCACTTGCTCTTTGGAAAGTACCTATAGTGTTGGACATCCCGAATTACATTTTTCTATATGCATAAGTTCCGCATTTGGTGGTGAAGCGGTCTTGAACTGATCCTCTTCCTTTACCATGATCTGATTGTACCACGAATAACCATCTAGCAATGGAAACCTCTCGAGATCCAGAACAACTTGCAAAATCTGCTTCGTAGAAGGAAGTGGGTAATGATCCTTGAGAGATGCTCTATTCAAATCTCTAAAGTCTACACACAATTTGATTTCTCCACACTTTTTCTAACTAGAACAAAGTTTTCTACCCAACTATAATGCTTGATGGGAAATATGATGCTTGCCTCTATTAACTTATTCAATTCCTTCTTCACAAGAGGCTCCATCTGATGATTGAATGGCCTTTGCTTTTTCCTAATGGGCTTAACACTTGGATCCAATTCAAAAGTGTGCTAAGCTAGCTTGGGATTGAAACCTTTCAAGTCTTCATAGCTCCAAGCAAAAATGTCGAGGAACTCTTGACAAAGCTACATAAACTCATACCTTTCTTTCTCGGTTGTTACCTTACCAATTTGAAGTGACTTGCCTTCTCCTACCAAGATGGGCATTGAATCTTCTCCCTTGACTTGGATGTTCACTTTCTCTTTCCTAAATTGATCATTAGGATTAAAAATGGATTCCAAGGTGACAAGCCCATTTCACGCTTTTTTGGTTCTCGGTTGTACTACTTGATCACCATACTACTGTTCTAATTTTTATTGATTCTTAGCTGAGAATTCATCTTCTTCTTGCAAAAAATTGATGATTTGTTGATCATTTTAAAACACTTGTCAACTTACATTATTATCAGTACTAATGGCCTCACAATCACATGAATGCTTGGCTATACTTTGTCTTCCTTGAAGCTTTCAACAAAATCAAGGGCTACCCCATTGCTGCAAGCCTCTCAAAGAGCTCGGTTTTTTTCCTAGGGATAGAATTGATGTTAAAGCCTTCAAACTATTCAATGAGGTCCCACCCTATTCTTATGACACTTGAGCAGGTCATTTTTGGTAGCATGTTTCCTTTAACTTGATTAAAAATTAGCTCAATGTCACCAAACACTTGAAATTTTTTATACCTCTCTTGGTTGACCAATGCAATCCTTGTATTAAATCATCATATTCAATAGTGTTGTTAGAACATGCAAACTGAAATCTAAAAGATGAAAAATATTTAATGCCTTGAGGTGAAACAAACATAGCTCCCCCCGCACCTTTTCTACTTCTTGATCCATCAAACAATAGCTTCCATACCTCATTATCATATCTATGGTCGGCTTGGTGATGATAGGAATAGGCTGATTTTCTTCATGTATGCAATAGACTCCTAGCTCAGATTCTTCTATTTCTAGGTAGGGATCAAAAGCATGTACCTTGCATGCCCATTCATCAAGATTCAAATCGGGATGTTTCAAACTTGTGTGTCGCTTCATCTATGCTTGGATAATCCTCTTGATCTAATGTTGAACAATTGGCATTGATTGGGCTTGGAGTATGAGGCTCAATGTGAAAGTCTGCAATAGGTTCAAACCTGATGGTAGATTTAGTTCCATATCTGGTTCTAAACAACATGTGTGACCAATCAGCGAGATAAGAAGCCCCCAATTCTAGTTGTGAAGTCCTTGACAAGCATAGGTAAAAGAGTGGCGACAAATCTATCACTAACACATATTGCAACACAAGTAACATTGGGGTAGGCGTTCAAAGTAAGATTCGAATCCTTAATTACTCCCACTATGGTTATTGTTGTCCCATCTAGTTGCACCACCCCTTTGGATGTGATTTCATATTGGAGACCTAGTTGATCAACTATTTGCTTGGGCATTCACGTAACAACTTGCCCGAGAATCAATCATGCAATTTTGTACTAATTTATCCCCAATGATCAATGAAACATAGAATGGGGGCTTCACAACCTTACCTTTCTCTCCTCTATGTTTCCGTTCAGGTTGAGCAGCATTTGTCGAGTACCTTCTCTTGCATATGAACTTGTTGATTTGAAGTTGACCAATTCTTCATGGTAGCTTGTAGTAGATCCCTTTGGCCTGGGATGGATAATGATTCCCACATTGATATATTCACGTTTGTCTTCTTCATTTGATCAATGATGTTGAATGGGGATGAAACATATCTTTCTTTACCCCTTAGCCTACACATTTTTATCTTGCACATGGGCAGTAATAGCAAAAATTTGAGATGTTCTAGAAGGTGTCTTGGTCTATCCTTGCACGTTTGGAACTACATTTTGCTTGCCAACACTTTGTGGAGTGGTGGAAGGTTGTGGATCACCTAGAGTTAATGACTTCCCTTCACCAATATTCCTCTTTTTTGACCTTGTGTTAGCTGCTACATTCTGAGAAATTGCTTGATTCATTCCACAAAAATCCTCAACTTGCCAATTCACAAGTGTAGTCTCATTTGGAGCTGCATTTTGTTGAGATGTTCCTTGTTGTTGGTTTGTTTCTTGGCTCACCTCACCCTCTATGCTAGTTGTTGTTACCATCAAAGCTTGGTTCAAGGCACCATTAAAGCACATAGACTGGTTGTGAGGTTCATTGCATGGGAAACACCAATCATACTCTTGTGCTACATTGTTTTTCACTTGAACTAAGGCTTTAGAGGCAGATGTAGTATTAGGATTATAGGGCTGAAATGGTCTATTGGTAGCAGAACTTACTTGATTTTGATTTGCAATTGGATTGGGTGGCATATTAGGATGATATGGTTGCCTATTAGGGTGAGCTTGAGACTGATAAGAAGTTCTAAAACCTTGAGCCTCTTTGCCTCTTGAGTGTAACCAGCTCATTTCCCAAATTTTGCAATTGTTTCATGACTTCTTGAAGTTCATTTGAGGCACTAGAGGATGATGTAGAGGTTTCATTTGAACTATAATTTCTAGGAGTGGGGATAGGAGCTATAGTAGGTGCTTGACTAGTGCTTGGATTTTCTAAATTTGGATACAAGGGCATGGGAGGCCTAGGAGCCAGCTTACTAGTTTGAATCAGACAATTTTCAGCTCTAATGGCAATGCTATAAGTAATAGGTATAGTTGTACCTCCCATGGATTGAATTAACATATAAATATTAGAATTTAAAGCTTTAAGATAGTATAAGAAATAACCTTCATTGTTGGCCATCTTACGCGCCACTGGAATTCTATCCCAAGTCATTTGAAATCGAAGTTAAAGTCTGGTCAGTTTGCTCATTGGGAGCTCTCTTGATAGTTGTCAGTTGTTCCAAAAGAGACAAGTTATCCCCCTTTTCTCCAAACTACTCATCGAAATCTATACAGAAATGATTCTAATTTTGGATAGAACCATCCCAAGGCTTCTAAACCATTGCAATGCTTTCCCTTTGAATGACGATGCCAATAATTTGACAATGAATCCGCATCTCAACAATCTCATGGATTGCACAAACATTAGCAATATCCTTGACATGATCACCGGGAGTGGTCCGATTTTCTCCAAGAAAGTATGGAATGTTCTTGAATGTTGTAAGTGGAACTAAATTTTGTGCATTGAGAGAAAATGGGCTGCCTGTGATAAAGTTGACATAAGGATTTTGTTGTGCCATTCTCGATTGTCCGAGAACTCTTATTGATTGAGTGAAAGGTCTAGAAGCTGGAGGAGTTGCTAGAGTTCTGTTTGGTGGAGATGGAGACATTTGAATCCTCCTTCCTATATTCCCTCTTCTAGGAGATAGCTACAGATACTCAGACAATCCTTCTTCTCTGGCCCTTGACCTTGTGTTGATTCTTCTCATGAATCTTCAGACTTGGATTGCTAAAACTAGTTGATTTTTTTCTCTTTGGAGTCGCAGGATGTACATATAAGGGCTCTTTTCAAGCAAGAAACTTGAAAAAGGCACATAAATTTTGTTGCAATGAAGATGAAGACCTCTAAGGTCCCACTAGGAATGCCAAATCATTTGGTGTAAATCGGCAGCACTCACGGATGTTTATCATATTTCTAGTTTGAAATTTAAACATGCGGTGTGATTGCACAACATTGAATCTTTTCCCCAAGTGTGGGACTTGTAAAAATGGGAAAATAATCTCAGATTAGAGGTTGGTTCCTCAACTCCTCTCGATCATACGTATTTCTTGAAAATTGCGAGAGGTTTAAACTCAAAATCCCATTCTAAATTTCAAGGGGACAGAGATAGAGAATGCATAAAGAAATAAAACTAATACTAAAAGGGTGATACAAAAAGGAGTGGTGAACATTTATCAAATTGACACAGATCACATAAATGTAGAAAATATAATGCACAAACTAATAAAAATGTAATGAAAGACTAGAAATGAAGCAAACAACACAAGGAGAGGATTGAAACTCATTCATAGAGCTTGCATTGTCATTTCCAATATCAAAAATACATGCATTACAATAGTAGAGAGGCAAAAAACATGTTGTAGTCTTGGAAGAGGTCTGATATTCCACAAAATCACTTTTCAAGGTGAAAGAGGGAGCCTACAAAACATAAAAATGTCCAACCCTTACAAAATGAGCCAAATCTAGCTTTTAACAATGAAGGTTCAAGCCAGGAAGGAAAAACACGAGAAACATGAAAGGATGATTCAACCACCAACCAAAATACATCAAAACAGCATGGGTTCCCTTAAAATTCCATTCCCCAATGTTTTTGACCATGCTATAAGAGAATGGGAGCCATACTTCATCAAAATGAAGGTTAAGATGTCAATTCTATTTCCTTCCCGTGCCAGAGGTATTTTTCCATTTTCTCTCTATAAACCCCACCAAAACACAAAATTGAGCCCTCCATCATGTAGATAATTTTATCATCTTTCCAATGACAACAAGAACATGAAAATTTGAGTTATGGATCAAAATTTATGCCCTCCTGAAGATTTAGGGAAAAACTAGGGCAAAAGCGATTTAGCAGGCCAAAAGTTTGAAATTTTCCCTCTTTTTGACTTTGGGAAAATTTCCCCAAAAATCTCTGCCACCCAAAGTTCCAATGCCACATGGCACCTTTTGATTAGTCATGGGCCTTCCCCTTACCTTTTACACCTTTTCGGTCTTTGGAAATTTTTCCAAAAAATCTCTCGCCAACCCGACGCTCCGAAGACACGTGGCGTGTTCTTATTGGCCCTCGGGGGTATGCTTCCAAATTTTCCTTTGACTCTGACCATTTCCTTGAATGGGACACATGGCACCTTGTCATTAGCTTGGGCCTGAACAAGCTCTTTCTCCTCTGCGGGCCTGCCTTAAGGTTTTCGCTGACCACATGGACACGTGGCAGTTGCTGATTGGCGTGGGCCATCGTGGTCGGGCCTTCATTCCATTATTTTCCCTATTTTGGTGAAAAGGAAAATTTCCTTCCACCTCCCGACACCCTGAAGACATGTGGCAAATTATGATTCATTGGCGGGATTTCAGGCCAAGATATCTCCTTACGGCCAACTTTGGAATTTTTCTGCCTCCCACCGCTCCGAACTCCGACGGGCCTTTGGAAACGTGACCGCCTCCTATTGGCTGGTGGACCTTTGGTCCAAAATATTTATTTATGAACCACGCTGATATTTGATGAAAATTTTCTAAGTTTCCTCCACCACCACCATTTCGTGAATAATGTGACATGTTTTGATTGGTTGGCGGGCCTCCCATGGGAAAATTTCCCTCCAAAACTCTGCTTGAGCCATAACTTGAAAAATACAAGGAGTTAGAAGGAAAACTTTACCATTCTAGAAAGTTGAGAAGATTCTCTATCCAATGAAACCATTTCCAAAACATTTTGAGTGCCTAAAAAGTAACAAATTTAACCGAGGTACAAGGGAGGAAGGAATGAAGGGAGTTAGCCAAAAAAATAAGCAAGGGGCTTATTTTGGATAATAATTTTGGTGACTCAGAGGGGTCATCTACCTACTAGATGAAGTTATCAGTTTCTGAAGCAATCCATTAGGCATGGAGTCATAAAATTCTCTGCTTGGTACCCCAACTAATTAGAAAATTACGAGAAATATTGTGAGAGTAGAATCATCACCTGATCTGGAACATGGCCTGCAAAACTGCATGTTTGGGACAACAAGCTTGTGCCAAAGCACTTAGGGAAAGTAAAAACTAAGCTACAACAAAACAATGTGCACAAGCACTTGGAGGAATGAAAATCTAAGCTAATATGTACAAGGTAGAGAGTTTCCCTCTAGTAGCATATCTTTAGATAGATCCCATTAACTTGAATTTGCGAGTTCTTCACCATCTAATGTAGACAATTGGAAGGCATTGTTGTTCTTACACTTTGTGACCATGTAGGGCCACTCCAAATGGCATCAAAATTTGAATTCCTTCTGGATTTTCTTGGTTTACATCCCATTTCAACACTAGATCTCCAACTTGGAAGGTTCTAGCCTTAGCTTTCCTATCAAAAGTCTTCTTGATCAAGGCTTGATCCTTCTCCATTGCTTGGGCTGCATGCTCTCTGATCTCTTGGAGCTCCATCAATTCTGCATATCTAACCTCCATGGGTTCAAACTCCAAAAATTCCAATTACTTCATGTGTTCCAACATTAGCAACTCAAGTGACATGGGAAAAATTACCTCTCTTCCATAAAAAAACTTGAATGGAGAATTACCTATGGATCTCTTGGGAGTTATCCTATCAGCCCATAAGGCTGATTTCAATTTAGTATGCCAAGTCCTATGATTTTCATCAAGAGTCCTCTTGATGATCCTTAACAAGTTCTTGTTTGTAGATTCAGCTTGGCCATTACCTTGATGGTAATAATTTGATGAAGTGCTCTAGATAAATCCCATTTTGACAACCCATTCAATCACCTTTGATCCTATGAATGCCAAGGCATTATCTGATATTATAGTGGTAGGTATACCAAATCTTGTTACTATCCCCTCATAGAAGTCTAGAATGCTAGATTCATTTGCTTCCTTATGTGCCACTGCCTTAGTCCATTTGGTGAAGTAATCTTTGGTTGTTAGGATCCACTTGTACCCTTGGCTTTAGTTTTGGTTAATGACTCCAATGAAGTCCAAACCCCATTGCATGAATGGTTGGTCAACTGAGATTGGGTGCAATGGAAGGGCAGCTAATCTCTCCTTGCCTGTGAAGAAAGCACAACTCTTGCACCTCTTGATCCATGCATAACAATCACTGAATACCTTGGGCCAATAATAGCCAGCCTTCATGATCTTGAGGGCTGTCACTCTTGGAGAAAAGTGACCTCCAGCTGTCCCACCATGGAACTCTTCCAATGTTCTATCAATCTGGTTTGTTCCAATGCATCTCAGTAGTACTCCATTTACATCTTTCTTGAACAAAACACCATCAACAAGTGCATATGGGACAACCTGCAATCTGAAGTGTCTTCTCTTTGTTTTGTTCATCTCTGGAGGGCATAGGCCTATGTGTAGGAAGTGCATTATGTCTTGGGTCCAGCAAGGAGTGAGGACACCATCATTCTCTTCTTGAAACATTACCTTGTTCTTGGTTGTTTTGCAATACCAAAACAACATCCTTCTCATTGCATGCTTCCATTGATTTTCTCAAGACCATCTGCTCACATAATCCTTTTCCTCTAACCAGCTTGGTGACTTTGATCTCAATGTCATACTCCATGACACAAGTAATCCACCCTGCATTTTTTCATTTAAATCTTTGTTGAGGAGGGCGTCTTTGACTCCCACATGAGAAACCAGTAGTTGAACCTTGTTGTTTGAAACTAGATTTTTGAGTTTCTTCAAGCTCCTAATCACTACAAGAACTTACTTCTCAATGAAAGACTACCTCACCTCATAGTCCTCCAGGCTTTGGCTAAAGAAAGAAATTGGTTGCTCTACTTTTTCTTTGTTATGTTGTACTAAAATTGCAGAGATTGTATCATCACCTCCAAATGCATAAAGGATAAAATCCTTAGAGAAATCTGGGTTAATGAGGGTTGGAGCTTGTGAGATAGCCTCTTTGATTGCCTCAAAACTATCCTTACCTTCTATTGTCCATTTGAAATCCATGCTTTTCTTCAACATCATAGTTATTGGCTTGACAAGGGCTGTAAAATCTAGCACAAACCTCCAAACAAAATTGATCCTTCCCAAGAAACTTTGGAGGGCTTTCTTATGACTTGGTAATGGCAGTGCTTTTATTGCTTCAACCCTCTCTAGATCAATTACCAATCCTCTTTTGGAAACAATGTGGCCAAGGAGCTTTCCTTCATGAGCTAGAAAAATACATTTTTTAGGATTCAAGGATACCCCAAATCTTCTACATCTTTGGAACACTTGTCTCAAATGAAAGAGATAATATATTGTAATTTTAGAAAAAATAGTGATATCATCTAAATATATAAACATTATCTTGTTGATCAATCCCTTGAATGCCATATCCATTGCTCTTTGGAAATTAGCTCCAGTGTTGGACAGCCCGAATGGCATTTTTCTATATGCATAAGTTCCCCATTTGGTGGTGAAGGCAGTCTTGAACTGATCCTCTTCCTTTACCATGATCTGATTGTACCCTGAATAACCATCTAGCAATGAAAACCTCTCAGAGCCAGCAACAACTTGCAAAATATTCTCCATAGAAGGAAGTGGGTAATGATCCTTGAGAGATGCTCTATTCAAATCTCTGAAGTCTACACACAATCTGATTTCTCCACTCTTCTTTCTAACTTATTCATTTTCCTTCTTATTGATGGGAAATATGATGCTTGCCTCTATTAACTTATTCAATTCCTTCTTCATGAGAGGCTCCATGTGTGGATTGACTGGCCTTTGTTTTTGCCTGATGGGCTTAGCACTTGGATCCAATTCAATAGTGTTGAGCTAGCTTGGGATTGAAACCTTTCAAGTCTTCATAGCTCTAAGAAAATATGTCAGGGAACTCTTGACAAAGTTGTATAAACTCATACCTTTCTTGCTCGGTTGTTACTTTACCAATTTGAAGTGACTTTCCTTCTCCTACCAAGATGGGCATTAAATCTTCTCCCTTGACTTGGATGTTCACTTTCTCTTTCCTAAATTAATCATTAGGATTAAAGATGTATTCCAAGGTGACAAGACCCTTTTTAGTTTGTTGGTTCTCGGTTGTACTACCTAATCACCATCTTTGTTGTTCTAATTTTTCTTGATTCTTGGCTGAGAATTCATCTTCTTCTTGCAAGAAATTGATGATTTGTTGATCATTTTCAAACACTTACCATCTTACATTATTGTCATGCACTTATGGCCTCTGATCACATGAATGCTTGGTTGTACTTTGTCTTCCTTAATGCTTTCAAAAACATCAAAGGCTGCTCTAGCTGCTGCAAGCCTGTCGTAGCTTGGTTTTCTTTCCTAGGGATAGAATTGATGTTAAAGCCTTCAAAATCTTCAATGAGGTCCCACACCCTACTCTTATAACACTTGAGTAGGTCATTTTGGCATCATGCTACCCTTTAACTTGATTAACAACCAGCTCTTGTCATTCACTAAAGACTTGTAAGTTTTATATACCTCTCTTGGTTGACCAATGAAATCCTTGTATTAAAGCTTCATATTCAGCAGTGTTGTTAGAACATGCAAACTAAAATCTAAAAGATGAATAATATTTAATGCCTTGAGGTGAAACAAACATAGCTCCCCCTCCTACACCTTGTCTACTTCTTGATCCATCAAAGAATAGTTGTCATACCTCATTGTCATCTTTATGGTCTGGTTTGGTGATGCTAGGAATAAGCTGATTTTCTTCATTTATGCAATAGACTCTTAGCTCAGATTCTTCTATTTCTTGTTAGGGATCAAAAGCATGTAGCTTGCTTTCCCATTCATCAAAGTCAAATCTAGGATGTTTCAACTTTGTGTCGACTTCATCTATGCTTGGATAATCCTCTTGATCAAATGTTGAATAGTTGGCATTGATTGGGCTTGGAGTATGAGGCTCAATGTGAAATTTTGCAATAGGTTCAGACTTGATTGTGGCCTTAGTTCCATATCTGGTTCTAAACAACATGTGTGACCAATCGATAGATAAGTAGCCCCGATTATATACTGTGAAGTCCCTTGACAAGCATAGGGAAAAGAGTGGTGGAAAATATATCACTAACACATCTCGCAATACAGTAACATTGGGGTAGTCGTGTAAAGTAAGATTCAAATCCTTAATTACTCCCGCTTATGGTTTACTATTGTCCCATCGAGTTGCACCACCCCTTTGGATGTGATTTTATATTGGAGACCCAAGGTGATAAGCTATTTTCTTGGGCATCTACGGAACAACTTGCCCCGAGAATCAATCATGCAATTGTGTACTAATTTATCCCCAATGATCATATGAAACATAGAATGGGGGAGGCTTCAAAACCTTACCTTGCTCTCCTCCATGATTCCCTTGAGTTGAGCAGCACTTGTTAGTACCTTCTCTTGCATATGAACTTGTTGATTTAAAGTTGACTAATTCTTCATGGTAGCTTGTAGTATATCCCTTTGGCTTTAGGATGGATAATGATTCCCACATTGATATATTCACGTTTTTCTTCTTCATTTGATCAATGATGCTGAATGGGGATGAAACATCTCTTTGCTGCCCCTTGGCCTGTACATTTTTTCTTGCACATGGGCAGCAAAAACTAGCATTTGAGATGTTCTAGAAGGTGGCTTGGTCTATCCTTGCACATTTGGAACTGCATTTTCCTTGCCAACACTTTGTGGAGTTGTGAAAGGTTGTGGATCACCCAGAGTTAATGACTTGCCCTTCACCGATATTCCTCTTTATTGACCTTTTGTTAGCTCCTACATTATGATAAATTGCTTGATTCATACCACAAAAATCCTCAGCTTGCCAATTCACAAGTGTAGTCTCATTTGGAGCTGTATTTTGCTGAGATGTTCCTTGTTGTTGGTTTGTTTCTTGGCTCACCTCACCCTCTACGCCAGTTGTTGTCACCATCAAGGCTTGGTTCAAGGCACCATTGAAGCACATAGATTGGTTGTGAGGTTCATTGCATGGAAACACCAATCATAATCTTGTGCTACATTATTTTGCACTGGCACTAAGGCTTTAGAGGTAGATGCAACATTGGGATTATAGGGCTGAAATGGTCTATTGGCAGGAGGCCTTACTTGATTTTGATTTGCAGTAGGATTAGGTGGCCTATTAGGCTGATATGGTTACCTATTAGGCTAAGCTTAAGACTGATAAGAAGGTCTAAAACCTTGGCTTGTTGCCTCTTGAGTGTAACCAGCTCATTGCCCAAATTTTGAAATTGTTTCATGACTTCTTGAAGTTCATTTGAAGCACTAGAGTATGAAGTAGAAGTTTCATTTGAACTCTGATTTCTAGGAATGGGGATAGGAGCTATAGTAGGTGCTTGAATAGTGCTTTTATTTTATAAATTTGGATACAAGGGCATGGGAGGCCTAGGAGCCAGCTTACCAGCTTGAATCAGACAATTTTCAGCTCTAATGGCAATGCTATAAGCAGTAGGTATAGTTGTACCTCCCATGGATTGAATTAACATAGAAATATCATAATTTAAAGCTTTAAGATAGTATAGAAAAGAACCTTCAGCTATTGGCCTTATTGCCACTGGAATTCTATCCCAAGTCCTTTGAAATCTGAAGTTGAAGTCAGTCAGTTGCTCATTGGGAGCTCTCTTGATAGTTGTCAGTTGTTCCAAAAGAGACAAGTTATCCCCCTTTTCTCCAAACTACTCATGGAGAGCTATACACAACTGATTCCAATTTTGGATAGAACCAGCCCCAAGGCTTCTAAACCATTGCAATGCTTTCCCTTTGAATGAAGATGCCAGCAATTTGACAACAATCTACATCTCAACAATCTCATGGATTGCACAAACATTAGCAATATCCTTGACATGATCACTAGGAGTGGTATGATTTTCTCCAGTAAAGTATGGAATGTTCTTCAATGTTGTAACTAGAACTAGATTTTGTGCATTGAGAGAAAGTGGGCTGTTGCGATAATGTTGACATAAGGGTTTTGTTATGCCATTCGATTGGCACGAGAACCCTTGTTGATTGAGTGAAAGGTCTAGAAGGTGGAGGAGTTAATAGAGTTCTGTTTGGTGGAGATGGAGACCTTTGAATCCTCCTTCCTCTATGCCCTCTTCCGAGGGAGATAGCTTTAGATACTAAGACAATCCTTCTTCTCTCTCTATCCCTTTACCTTGCGTTGATTCTTCTTAGGAATCTTGAGATTTGACTTGCTAAACTAGTTGATTTTTTCTCTTTGGAGTCATTTAGATGTGCATATAAGGGCTCTTTTAAGCAAGAAACTTGCAACAAATGCACATCAAATTTTGTTGCAATGAAGATGAAGACCTCTAAGGTCCCACCAAGCATGCCAAAACTATTGGTGCAAATTAGCAGCACCCTAGATGTTTATCGATTTCTAGTTTGATATTTGAACATCGGTGTGATTACACGACATTGAATCTTTTACCCAAGTGTGGGACTTTAAAAATGGGAAAAGAATCTCTAGATTAGAGGTTGGTTCCTTAACTCCTTTGATCAGATGTATTGCTTGAAAATTGCAGAGGTTTAAACTCAAAATCCCATTCTAAATTTCAAGGGAAGGCAGAGATAGAGAATGCAAAAAGAAATAAAATAATACTAACAAGGTGATACACCAAAGGAGTGGTGAACATTTACTTCTACAAATAGACACAGATCACACAAATGAAGTAAATATCATGCAAAAATGATAATAATGTAATGAAAGACGAAAAATGAAGCAAAAACACAAGAGAGGACTAAAACTCATGCGCACAGAGCTTGCATTGTCATTTCCAATATCAAAAATACATGCATTACAATAGTAGAAAGGAAGAAAACATGTTGTAGTCTTGGAAGAGGTCTGATATTCCACAAAATCACTTTCCAAGGTGAAAGAGGGAGCTGCAAAACATAAAAATGTCCAACCTTTACAAAATGAGCCAAATTTGGCTTTAAACAATGAAGGTTCGAGCCGGGAAGGAGAAACACGGGAAACGTGAAAGGATGCTTTAACCACCGATGAAAATACATCAAAACAGCATGGGTTCCCGAAAATTCCAATCCCCAATGTTTTTACCATGCTAGAAGAGAATGCGAGCCATACTTCATCAAAATGAAGGTTAAGATGTCGGTTTATTTCCTTTCCCATGGAGGTATTTTTCCATTTTCTCTCTCCAAACCCCACCAAAACACAAAATTGAGCCCTCCATCATGTAGATAATTTCATCATCTTTCCAATGACACCAAGAACATGAAAATCTGAGCTTTGGATCAAACGTTATGCCCTCTGAAGATTTAGGGCAAAACTAGGGAAAAATTGAATTGGCGGGCCGAAAATTCAAAATTTTCCCTCTATTTTGACTTTGGGAAAATTTCCCCAAAAATCTCTACCCCTTGAAGTTTCAATGCCATGTGGCACCTTTTGATTGGTCATGGGCCTTCCCTTACCTTTTTACGCCTTTTTGGTCTTTGGAAAATTTTCCAAAAAATCTCCATCGGCCCGACGCTTCGAGGACACATGGCGTGTTCTTATTAGCCCTTAGGGGTATGCTTCCAAATTTTCCTTTGACTCTGACCATTTCCTCGAATGGGACACGTGGTGCCTTGTCATTGGCTTGGGCTTGAACAAGCTCTTTCTCCTCTACGGGCCCACCTTAAGGTTTTCGCCGACCACATGGACACGTGGCACCTCATGGGTGGCGCTGGCCATCACGGTCGGGCCTTCATTCCATTATTTTCCTATTTTGGAAAAAGGAAAATTTCCTTCCACCCGCCTACCTCCCAAAACCCCTGAAGACACGTGGTAGACTATGATTCGTTGGCGGGATTTTTGGTGAGATATCCCTTAGCACCAACTTTGGAATTTTTTTCTAACTCCTCCGCGCCGCCTCAGAACTCGATGGGCCTCTGGACACGTGGCCTCCTCCTATTGGTTGGCGGACCTTCAAGCCAAAATATTTCTTTGTGCCCCACTAATATTTTATGAATATTTTCTAAGTTTCTCTGCCCTTGCCATTCCGCCGATGACGTGGCGCGTTCTGATTGGTTGGCAGGCCTCCCATGGGAAAATTTCCCTCCAAAACTCTACCGAGCCATAACTTGAAAAATACAAGGAGTTAGAAGGAAAAATTTACCATTCTAGAAAGATGAGAAGATGCTCTATCCAATGAAACCATTTCCAAAACATTTTGAGTGTCTAAAAGTTAAAAAATTTAACTGAGGCACAAGGGAGGAAGGAATGAAGGAGTTAGCCAAAAATAAGCAATGGGCTTATTTTGGATAACAGATAGATCTTGGCACACACCAATTGTAGAGATGTACCTTTGAGAAGATTAGGATCTTCTCAAGGATACAATGTTGTAATCGACATGCGGCAACACCCTATGCATTGATCGTCTAGATCTACACATATGGACTTGAACTTAGTTTTCTCTGGGAGTGGGTAGTAGCATAGTTACGATATAAAGTAGCCCTCGAGGAGGGGTACCTTGGCACATGGGGTTAACCTAGGTTGACCCGGATGCCAAAATATCCTAAGTATTTGTGAGCCCCTTCCTATCATAACCTACATTGTTAGCGAACTAGGGTTGAACCTTAGGTGAGAGGACTTACAAGTCGGTAAAGGACATTCTAGATGACAATAGAGTGGGGGTGAAGGACGTATTCTAGATTGATGAGTATTCCGTCAAGGAATAAGTAATACTGACGTGTATGTTAAAAATATTTGGCCAAAGTATCGCAATTACGTGATTGTGTTGTCTATGTCGCCTTGTCTAAGGATCATGATGTAGATGAATATTGTAACAACTATTCGATTAGGTTCCTTAGACAGATCACTCAATACCTGCAGAATGGGGTAAGAGAACCAAGTATAACGTAGTATCGAAAAGTATTCAATACTTAGTGTTTAACATGAATAGATCGGTAGTTCATTTGAGTCATGAAATGAATAGTTTAGTAGCTTATCGAGTCATCACACCAAATGCATATGGTTATACTTATAAGAATGGTTGTTATGGAAAGTGTGTTCTAAATTACATATTTAGAATAGAGAACATTACTAAAAAAATTCTCTTGTTTCTAAAGTCTTAAAATACGAATGTTACATTTTACAAGAATAGCCATTGGGTCCTCATCAACATCACCTACGGATGTGTCATTCTCACGTCACGCCGATCACCTAGATTATGTGGAAAGAGCCTTGTTTTGGGGGTGTCTTCTTCTTCCTATTTCAACACAAATGTAGATGTCACTTGCTGATACTTCCACTATCTACCCAAAAATATTCCGGCCAGTTGAACTGAGTATAACCACCTCTATCACTACTTCTTCCATAACCCTCCGCACCGCTCAACATACTCCCTTACCCATAACCCAACCTACATCTAAAGCCAAACCCGCTCAACTTGCCCTCTTCCCCATATGATTTTCCCTCTAGATCTCGTACACCCATATCACCTTTACCCAAGAAGGTGCAACCCAAAAATAAAAATCTGCAACCCTCCAATAAGGTAGTCAAAGAAACCATACACCCTCCTACTGTTCATCTACCATACCCCTACCCAAACAAACACAACCAAAACCCAAGACTACTCCAGCACCCAAAACCATGGCTCAACCCACTCCCCTCCTACTGAGGACCATTCCTTAACAATCAACCGTACCTACTACACCCAAACCAAATTTCACTTCCCATTGTGATCCACTAGCGAGGTCCTCTGCCAAAATATTAACCAACATCCTTGAGACTTTTTTATCACATTACCGCCACTCGGACCTTATGACCCCCTCAAACCCAAGCCAAAAAGGGTTTGATGACACTTGCAGGTTAGATGTGAGCTTTAAAAACCATCCTTATCTAGTTGTGTCCTCTAGAAGCTAACTTTGGAAATGACGACCTTCTTGTTGAGGACCACTGATTCACCAAAACCCATTCCATAGTCCTTCCCTCACTACCCACTCAACAACCATGACCCCACCCCAAAAGCTCCAAGAGCCACCTCCAAGATTTGAAATTAACATGGTTTGCAGAGAACTTTCCATGCCATCACCCAAATGTCATTGTGCCCATCTCACTTCACAAGGATTTTCTCCCCGGTAGGTTTTTTTCCGTCATGTCGTTATACCACTCACCCTACACCTTCTCTATTTTCCAACTCCCCTCATATCAACATGATCCACATTACTACCCATGCTCAGAAGGATAAAGGTAAGGAAAAGGCAACTAACCACCAACCAATCCTATACCCAACATACCATCTGCACCCACACCTAAGATTACTATCCATGAGACCCACATACCCTATTTCTAATGGGGTCACACATCACACCATGCTCAAACAATTACACCAATCTCCCCTCAAAATGTCCCTATATGACCTCATCCAAACCTCGGAATCCCATCGTCAAGCTCTCATGGAGGTTCTTCAATCTATTGAGGTTTTACCAATGACCCTACACCCGTAGCCTACATTATCACACCCCATAATGTAGCCTATGTCACCAAATTGCCACCTTTATCCACACCTCACCCTACTCACCAAATAGCCTCCCTTAGCTTCTTAGAGGAAGAGATCGCACCGCACCAAACAGATGACCTAGACCTAGCCCTCTTCATCTCTGTCCACATCGATGATATATGTGTATGACATGTAATGATTGATGGGGGCACTATCATTAACATCATTTCATCCCATGCATTCACTCAAATGTGCATACACGACAATTGCATGCATAAATGTTGCATTCATTCAATAATGCTATCACCTCTACACTAGGCATTGTCATTCTCCATGTTCACGTGGGCCCCCTGCACTATCCCATAATTATTTTACATTTTGGAGGGGAATTTCAATATAAGCTTGTTTCTTAGAAGACCTGGATTCGTGTCATGGGTTGTGTTCCTTTCCACTTTGCATCGTTGTGTAAATTTCAAGCATGAGGATGCACCTACACTATCCCAGTTGATCCATCACCTTTTAAAACACACAACATGCTTTACTAACCCAATGATGTGCTCATATCCATGAAGGCGTCTACCTCCATGACCCTACCACTTCACTATGCTTCCACTTACCGGTCGATTACTACCTCCACATCACATGCCTCTTCCACTCCTACTACCACCACAACCTCCACGGCCAACCCATCAGTCTCCCATTCCATTAACTCCACCTCTGCATCAACCTCCGACACATAATCTATTACTGCTACCACATACCAACCATTGATCCCTCGAAGGTGTTTTTCAAAGCCTCACTCTGGGGGAATACCGCTATATAGTGTCAACACATTCCTTACTCCATAAGAGTATGGAAGTCTTCACCAACACCCTCGCTATGATCACCACATAGGAGAACGCCTCCTTTATGGTCCTCCTCATCTTCATACCAGTCTCACCTATGGGGACTTGATACTACCACTTACACACCCGAACCACTATCATAAACCCACCCATTTTCGTTGACTTCTAGTCTCTCACCAATCACCATTTTTCCCACACCTTCCTGCACCGATGTGTGTGGAAGGGTTTTGGTTTTGGATTTTACAAGCAAGGCCACCATACCATTATTCCATGTACCACCTGCAAACATAAAGAATGTAGTGATATCATCTTTTTGATCTACCTACCAAACAAGCCCGCATTGAACTCATCAAGGACATCAACCCTTCTCCACCTTCTTCACCCGCTCCACCTTCATCGCCACCTTCACCGATGGAGTCGATGGATCCAAAATCTATCCCTCCTAACTTTTTTTTTCATAAACACCATTTCCTTGGGGCCTTTGACTTATCAACACGAGGTGAGGCCCTTCCTCTCTTCCCTTCCTATATGCTAAAATGATCGATGATGATACACCTTTAAGTAATGTCATTCAATGTCGGAATGATGAATCTATACTCACCTACCTTGAGTACGAGAAGACTCATATATTCATTGATCATTACCCTCTAAGACGCAAACCATGTTGAATGAATCGAATATTGAGACCAACATTCATACTCATGATGACCGACACATCCTAAAGATTGGTCAATCTTTGGATCTTTGGGTGAACAGGAAGCCATCACTTCTTTTCTCAAAGATCATAACCACACTTTTACTTGGTCTTATGCAGACATGCCCGGTATTGACCCCACCACAATAGTTAACAACATCATAACCATTCCCGATGCCAAAACCATCAAACAAAAGCTGAGGAAAATGCACCCTTGCATTGCCCTTCTCGTCAAAGAAGAACTTCAGCACCTTCTTTCCGTTTCCTTCATATTACCCATTGATTATCCTCATTGGATTTCTAACATTGTCCCTATCACTAAGGCGATAGGGGACTCGCATTTACATAGATTTCCATGACCTCAACCTAGCCTACCCAAAGATGACTTCCCCTTACCCGGTATTGACCAATTGGTTGACCTTACCGCTGGTCATGAGATGCTATCACTCATGGATGGATTCTCGGGTTATAACCAAATCCTGCTTGCCCCAGAGGATCAACACAAAACCACATTTATCACCCCTTGGGGACCTTCTACTACCGAGTCATGCCTTTTGGCCTTAAAAATTCTAGTGCCACATATCATCGGGATATGACTTACATCTTCCATGATATCATGCATTGTATATTGGAAGATTACGTGGATGATCTCTGGCCAAATCTAAATGCTACTCAAGCACCTCTCTGTCCTCAAAACCATTTTTGACCACCTTATTAAATATTGTGTTTTCCTTGACCAAAGAAGTGTGTCTTTACGGTTCTCTCGGGAAAGCACGGGGTTTATCATTTCCCTACGTGGTATAGAAGTTGACCATGCTAAAGTCAAGGCCATTCTCAAAATGCCTCCACCTACTAACCTTAGACAACTCGTATCCTGCGCAAAGAAATTTGTAGTCTATTCACCGATTCAATTCACAATTATCGATCGATGTCAACCATTTCATCATCTGCTCAAGAAGGATGTCTCCTTTAAATGGGATGATGACTGCCACAAAGCTTTTGAGGCCCTAAAATAATACCTTCTCCAACCACCCGTACTCATTCCACCTAAAGATGATCAACCTTTCTACCTATACATCTCAGCTACCGATCATTCCTTGGGAGCCATGCTCGCTCATCGCGATGAACAACATAGGGAGTAGGCAGTTTATTACATAAGCCGTACTCTTTTGGACTATGAAACCCAATACACCCATCCCGAAAAACTTTTCTTAGCCTTAGTTTTCATTGCCACAAAACTTTGTCATTACCTACTCAACCACAAAACCAATGTTGTAACCAACACCGACCCCTAGACTTCATATATGCCAAACCTTATCAAAATCAGCATCTTTGAATGATGGATTATGCTCTTAGCTGACCTCAAACTCAAATTAATTCATCAAAAGTCCATCGAGGGCTAGGCTATCAGCGACCAATTCGGCGATGCACCTATATTTGGGATCAACCCTCTAATTTTGACTTCCCAGGGCAGAGGCAATTGCTACCCTTTCCCTAGATGAACCTGCTTATCAAATGACACTCTTCTTCGATGGTTCCAAGTGTCAGTGTGGGGCTGGGGTGGTATTATCCTCATTCCACTTGATGGTGAGCCCATGCCTTTGTCTTTCAAACTAGATTTTGATTGTACAAACAACATTTCCAAATACAAAGTGCTCGTATTAGGTCTCCAAGCCACCTATGCCCTAGATGTCAAATCAATCAACATCTTTGGTGATTCCCAATTGGTCATAAACCAATTCAATGGTATATACCAATGTTGTAATGAGATACTTCGAGGAGTATAAACATCATGTAGACATAATTTTGACCACTTTTGATCATTATGCCCTTCAAATTGTCCACATTCAACCAACAAATTTGTAGATACCATGGTCAGCTTGGCTTCCCAAATACCCACTTCACTTGCGATTCTAAAACCTTTATCACCATACAATGAATCTAATCACCCTCTTACTTACCTCACAACATTTCCTCCATTGGAACCATCACCCCGACCCAGGAGTGACCTTTGGTACAAACAATACTCTAACTACCTTTCTCTCTCCATCTTACCTCCCGATCTTACCGTAATGGACAACGCACCTTCCTAAAAAGGTTTCTCATCACGTCATCATGGGGGCCTTCTCTATAAGTGTGGATTTGATGGTATTCTCTTATGATGCCTCACGAGTTCTAAAATTCTTTATACCATTAAGGAAGTTCATATTGGCATATGTGGAGGTCACTTGGTGGCCTTGTTGTTGCTAACCATATTCTTCACCTAGGCTATTATGGCGAACTTCAACCATGATTGTTGTGACTACATTAAACATTGTGTAAAATTCCAACAACATGTTAACCTTCATCATACACCCAATCACACCTTACAGGTCACTTGTGATCTTTGGCCCTTCTCTCAATGGGGTTTGGATCTTTTTGGAGAGATGAACCCCCATTCTTCCCAGCACCATCAATGGATCATCATTGCTACCAAATACTACAAAAAATGGGTGGAAGCCATACCACTCATCTCCATGAAATTTGAGAAAATATGTGAGTTCATCAATCATCACATCATTTATCTCTTTGGTGTTCCTCATCGCCTCATCACTGATAATGGAAAATAATTCAAAACAAAACATTATGGAAACTTTGCGATGCCTTTGGCATTCAGCTAAGTTTCTCATCATCTTATTACCCACAAACCAATGGTCAAGCCAAATCCACTAACAAAACCCTGAAAAAAATTCTCATGAAAGTGGTTAACAATACTAGGAAGGATTGGCATACGCACATTCCTTTTGCCCTGTGGGCATACCGTACTAGTATTCGCACTTCCTTTGCCACAACACTTTTTCTCTAGTCAACGGTATAGAGATTGTTCTACCTCTGAAAGTTTAGATTCTCTCACTCTGCATTTCTCTCCATGACATGCTCAATGATGATGAATTTCATCAAGACCGTTCAACACAACTGGAGTTACGAATGTCATCTTAACGCTCTTGACCACCTTCAAGTTTACCAAAAATGTATCAAACATTCCTATGAAAAACGTGTCCATGAACAAACCTTCCAAGTCGATGACCTTGTCCTGAAAGAAAATCAACATGTAACCAAAGCGAAAAAAGTAAACGGGGAAAATTTTCTCCTAATTGGCTTGGACCATACATCGTAACCCATACTTACAGATCGGGTGCTTATCGTTTATCTTCACTCGATGGTAAACCTAAACTTGAGCCCCTTAATGCCTTGCATCTTCGACCATTCTACTGTTGACCTATAGTCCTACCTCACCTTTTTCCTCTTTCCATGCTCGTCCCTTGAGTGCTACCCACTTCTTACACCTCACCAATGATTAAACAAGAATCATGTGAGTACATGTCACTTGTTATCTTCTCTTGAATGTGTGTACCACGGCACTACACATAACATGATTCTCATGGATACTTTTTGTCTACCTTTAGATGAGATCCCATGGTCGTTTCACCCTGCTTTCTGAACAAGAATCCTATTCTTCACCTTGGTCTTGTCCATGACTTCAAAGCCCCACATGGGACCCAAATCCTTGAGTCAAAATTCTAATAAAAGATGACTCCCTCAAAAGGACATCTTCCTCTCGCAATCACTTTTGTAAATAGACTGCTCCCTCAAAGGACAACTATATAAAGCTCTTCAAAAAAATAAAAAATAAATAAAAGTGGAAGCTTCCCGCATCAATCAGATTCATGAATACCTAAAGGAGTTAAATTCCTCATCCCATATAGACTTCCCACATTGATCGAGTCTATCTCAAATACAAGTCAAAACAAAAAAACTTATCGACCTTAGACAATGTAGAGTTTTCCTACTCTTCAAGTGATCTTGTCTTTGCAGTTTATACGTGTGCGTGCGTTTGATTATTATTATCTTTGACCTTGACCCATTACCTAGATTACTCAAGTAGACATGGCTCCTTTTTTCCCTGTTACCCACCTTCCTTTTCATCACATTTACCTTTTATCAAACCACTCACCGATTCTTCCTTTTGCCTCATCAGTTCCTAGTTTGAGGGGGATCACCTTCACCCACACATGGGGTAACCACATCTTATTTTTTTCAGTGTCACTTACTAATACAAGCTATGCAACGAAAAGGGGTAAAATGTAGACACAAAAATTACGTCACACTCCCTTTGGTCCCTTGACAAATAAATACCTTCATCACATTCACCTAGTCATGGCCCCCTTCACCCCACTAATATTAATTTAATTAATTTAATAAAATTAATTTATTATCCTCACCATATTTATTATTTAAATATATTAATTTAGATAATTCCCACACTTACACCTCACCTAGACACCTCATCAAGCCAACTCACCCTAAGACCTATTCTTAGTAAGTTTCCATAACTAACTAAGACTTACCCAAACCCTAAAAATCAATGCCTACATTCCCTCTAACCACATTCCCGCATGCTTACAAGAATATTCCATCCTAATCCATGGGTTAACGACACAAGATCCCAGAAAATCAAGGGGATCTTCCTAGTTTAGTAAACCTAGGAAATCCCACCTTGACCGACACCGGTTACCCCTAACTGTCACCGCTGGTTAAGCCGGAACCGTCGTCGGTCACCTTTTAATCCCAAAACAACCTTATTTTCAAGGTTGGAAAAAGGTTGGTGGATTCTTGAGAGATAACACATCTTTTGAGAACAAGTTTCCATGAGAACACGCATGTAAGGAAGGAGATCAAGCATTTTCTTTCCTAGACATCCAAAGCATTCACCTATGACCATCCAGCAATCACCCAACACAAATTTGATCCAACCAGGCAAAAAGTAATGCACATGCAGCCCATACAAGATCTTTCCAACATTTGGTGATCCTCAACAACATTCAACCTCTTACTAGCACCTTCATCCATCACTCACAGGCACCCAGAACCATTTCAAGTAAGTAGAACAATTTACTCCTCTAGTTCATTCATTTAATCATTGTATCTTCATCCTTTGTTCTCCTAGCCACCCATTGACCTCCTTTAGTACTCACCCCTCCATATCCCCATTAAAACCTCACCAAAACCCAACTAAATAGCGTAATACCTCACTCCGACCAGCCTAGTCCCTTGTGCAATCATAAGGGAGATCTAAAGCTCATTCTGTGGCATTCCCAATTTTCCACGATGGCGGCACTGGTTCTCCCCAATTGGCATTGGTCACCCTTAACCAAAGTGTCGGTCTCTGTATTCACCAATACTGACCTGAAAGCAGTAATATACCCCACCTATTCTCACATCACCCTTAATCACTTGTGACCTACCTGAGACCTCTGTCAAACCTATAGAGAACCAAAACCAACTACTTGACCTTCAGATCTTATTTTAACCTAACTGTTAGATTAGATCTTTCTTATTGTGTTTTTAATGAGATACCTAAATCATTTCAATTAAAATAGGATTTACTTCATTACCAACATTAAATTATTTTAAACAGTGGACTGACAGCCGTCTAGGAAGTATCACACTTCTAGATCTAGCACATGCTAGGCAGTTCACTGCACATATTGTTTAACTTTATTTGGTGGTCTTGTGTTCCATTTCAGGTAGTTCCTCCCAGCCAAAGGAAGCTCTCATGATCAGGTGTGGGTTCGAGAATTCATACGCACGCAACAACGGACCAACCATCATTTCAACTTGATTATTCCTCTTATGCCCATTACCCTATCTATTTCATCAATATTCAAAGAAATGTTTAAGAATCGGGTGAAATAGAAACGCCTCCTCAAATTTCACCGAGTTGATGTGTGGCTCCTTCCACAAGTCTTGGAATTTTCAACAGCCCAACTCTTTCTCTCCATTGACTTTAACCACATGGTGAGTGTTTCTTAGAATGTGATGAAATAGATAAAGGTAAAAGGGATAGAGCAATACCTATTGAATCTATTTGAAGGTTGTTGCGCATGTATGACTTCTTGATCAACAAATAATCATGAGAGCTTCCTTTGGCTGGGAGGAACTACCTAAAATGAACAACAATACCACCAAAATATATTAAATAGCATATGACGGTGGATTGCCTAGTGTATGCTAGTTTCGAGAAGTGTGATACTACCTAGAAGGTTGTCAATCCAATGTTTAAAACAATTCAATGTTAATGATAAATGAAATCCTATTGTAGTTAAAATTTTTTAGGTATCTCATTCATAACAAAGCTAAGCTATGATTAAATCTGAAGGGAAGGTATCTTAGAGTATGTCGAGTATTGAATCTTGGTTAGGGTCTGGTTTTGGCTATTTTGGGTATTTAGTGGGGAATTTAGGCTATGTTCTTGATCGAGGGTAAAACACGAGAGACCGATGTTGGTCTAGTGTAGCGATGTGATTCGGGATGGGTGACAATGGTCATGGGTAAGCGGCATCGATACGGATCGGGTGACAAAAACTTATTAAAATCTTGGTGTAAGGACATATCTGAGGCTAAATGGAAATGAAGAGGGCAATGGAAAGGTCTATGGAGATCTTAGGTATACTCAGAGGTGTTTAACAGTCGGGTATGGGAAATTTAGTGGTGTGGGTGAAGGAATGATCAAACTTGCATGAAGGTAAATGATGGGAGAATGGGAGTGCAAGTAGAAACTGATAATAGAGGTAACAAAGCCTACTAAAATGAAAGTAGATGAATGTTGGTTAAAAAAATACTTACTATTGTATGAGCTTGATGGTTGGATGGCAATGTGATTGATCAGATGGATGGAATTTGGTGTGGTGATGGCACTTCCCGGATGTTGTAGTGAGTACAAAATGGCTCTGTGATCACTTCTGATGCTGGCTATGGATGTTCGGATGCGTGTGCGAATGTTGGTTCTACTTGCATGTAGCTCTGGTCTCGTCTCTTTCTCTCTGAATGTGCCAACCTTGAAATAAGGTTACAAAGGGAATAAAAGGTAACCGCAACGATGGTTCTAAGTTGACCGGCGGTGGTTTAGGGTGACCGGTGTCGATTAGGGTGGGATTTTCTAGGTTTACTAAAATGGGCAGATCTACTTGATTTCTTGGATCTTGTTTGTTTTCCTTCGTGGATTAGAATGGAAGCTTCTTTTCTAACGGGAAGGAATGTGGTTAGAGGGAATGTAGGCTTTGATTTTTAGGGTTTAGGTAGGTCTTAGTTAGTTATGGAAACATACTAAGAATAGATTTGGGGTGAGGTGGCTAGGTGAGGTGGTGGTGTGAGAATTATCTTAATTAGGATAATTAAATAATAAATATTGTGAGGACATGGATTAATTTAATTAATTTAATATTAGAGTGGGGTAAAAGGGGCCATGGTTAGGTGAGTGTGTTCAAGGTGATTATTTGACGAGGGACCAAGGGGAGTGTGACCCAATTTTTATGCCTATAGCGAGTTGGCGCTCCTTTGGAGATTGAACCTTTGATTTCACTTCCGAAATTGTGTCGTTAAGGCATGTGGAGACTTTTTCCAACCCACCCATACTTAGTCAATTTTAACGATCAACTCTTTCTCTTTTTGAGGTTAGGACACATGGAGGACTGGTGCAAGTTTGAGAATTGCCTCTGGATTTGACTCTTAAAGTTACGCCGAGGTGAGGCACGTGGTGCTATCAGTGAAACTTTCATACTTAGTTGATTTAAGATTATTTTCCTTCATTTTGAACCTAGGACACACGGAAAGCCTGCGCTTATTTAAGGATTGTCCCTTGGGCCCTACCCCTAGAGTTACACTATTTGGACCCGTGGAGGCTTCTGCTATCGCTTGAAACATGGCCATGCCATATCCAATCAGAGATGTCCACATACTACCCATGGATCTTGGGAAAAATTAACGGGAAAGATACACTGTCATTCCCGACTACATGAAAAAAATAAAAATAAGGAAGAAACTTCACCATTAAATCGACTTTCAAATTGTTCTCTATGAATGGGAAAAGCGTAAACAATTTCATGCTCGACACGATCCAATACTCCAAGGTACAGACTCAAAAAATTTGAAACTTGACTTCAAAAGAGGGAATTTGGAGGGTGTGACAATAGATGGATCTTTCTAGGGATGACTTGGCTTGGAACAAAGACACAAGGAAAGATCAAGAAGCTCGTAGATAACTCTAGGAAAGAAGACCAGTTCCTTATCCATTGGGAAAAGGAGTCAAAAGTGAAACCAATACAAGGAAACACACATAATAAGGGAAAAGAAACAAAACAAACCAAAAGGTAAGACCCAAAACAAAACACACCACACAGCAAAGAACAAGAATGGTACACAAGCCAAAAACTAAAAACTAAACGCAATGTATAGAAGGACTTCCTAGCCACCTAGGACTTGAACAACTTTAGGTACTACCCACTATAAGGAAGTGGGAGAGGAGATCCATCCATGTGATCTAGATAAAGATAGTTCTCTCCAGCAAAATGTTTGATTCTAAAAGGACCAAGCTAGAGAGAATCAAATTTACCATCACTTCCTCGTGGCTCATGTATTTTGTCCCAAAGTAGCACAATGTCTCCCACTTGGAAAACTACGGGTTGATTTCTTGTAAAAACAAAGCCTTCAATTTCAACGATAATTTGTTATCATGTCAACCACTTGTAATCTGTCCTCATTAAGCTTCTAAAGGTACAAAATTCTCTTGTTTAAAGAGTTATTGAAACTTGAATATTCAACAGTTTTTATCAAATGCAAGCACGGAAATTATACCATGATCTGGCAGTTGATCTTCCACACCATACACCACTTGGAAAGGAGACATTCCAATTTCTCTCTTGGGTGTAATTCTATCAGCCCAAAGTGCATCATATAGCTTCTTATGCCAATTCCTCTGAGAATCATTTACAAGCTTTCTAACTATGTTCACCAAGTTCTTGTTTGTTGATTTTTCCTATCCATTCCCTTAGGGCTAGTAATATGAAGAATGAGCAAGGGAGATCCCATACCCATAGCAAAAATCCATCATCTCGGCAGAAGAAAAGTTGGAAGCATTGTTAGTCACAATTTTTTGGGGTCCCAAACTTGATCAATATGTTCTCCTTAATGAAGTTACAAACTACCTCAAAAGTAGTTCTCTTGACTAGGATGGATTCCACCCACTTGGTGAAGTAATCTATGGTAGTCAACACATGGGTATGTCCAGCACTGGAAGGTGGGTTAAGAGTTCCAATGAAATCTAATCCCCCATTGTTGAAAGGGCTCATCAATCACTACTGGCTTTAGTGGCAAAGCAACCAACTTAGGTCTTCCAACAAACGTTTGGCATGCTTCACATTTACCAACCCATTTTGATGCATCTCTGAACAGAGTGGGCCAATAATAACCAGCACGAAGTATTTTATGAGCTGTTACAGCAGAGGAGAAATGACCTCCACAAGCTTGGTCATGAAAAGTAGAGAACAACTTCTTTTATTGCTCCTTGTCTACACACTTCAAAAACCTTCCATCTATGCCTCGTTTGAACAAAGAATTCTCCCATAGCACATATTGTGTAGACCTTAATTTGATGGATCTCTTCTCTTTGGAACTCAAGTGAGATGGACACTCCATAGGTCAGAAAGTGAGCAATGTCAGCATACCATACATCTATCGAGCCGAGGAACATAACAACAAGGACATTAACTCCATCTTTGGAAAACTCCTTGGCATCTCCTTCAGCAATGATTTCACACTGGGGCCTTACCCCAAACCAACTTTTTTATCCACGATGTCAAGATCATACTCTTGCACCTTTGCTACCCAATTACCTCTCTTGGTTCCAAATTCTTGCTAAGTAAGAATGGATTTGATTGTTGTATCAGGCACCAACACCATAAAATGAGAATTAAGGATGTAAAACCTAAACTACTTGACATCTTTGACAATTGAAAAATCATGTTTCTCCATTATGGTGTACTTGACTCATAAGTATTCAAGACATAACTCATGAATGTAATTGGAATCTCATGATCTTGAGCATTTTAAGGCTAACACAACAACTAGGGTATTTTTAGTGGCATAACAATAGATAATGAAATATTTGCTAAAGTCAGGGCATACCAAGATTGGAGTCTTTGAAATAGCGGTTTAATGTTCTCAAATTATTCTTTCCTTGGAGGACCAACCAAAAATTTTCTTCTCTTGCATCATGTGAGAAATGCTCATAGTAAGTTCTGTAAAATCAGGGATGAATCTCCTTAGGAAATTGATCTTACCAAAGAAAGAATGGATACCTTTCTTACTTGATGGAAGAGGAGTTTTCTAGATGGCTTGAACTCTCTCCAAATCAATCTTGATCCCTTAATTTGAAATAATGTGTCCCAAAATCTTTCCTTCTGTGACACAAAACATAGACTTCTTAGGGTTTAAATAAATTCCATGCTCTCTACACTTATGCAATATTGTTTCAAGGTGTTGGAAGTGATCTATTCTTGCTTTAGAAAACACTTTCAAGTCATCCAAATACACAACAATGCATTTCCCTTTCAAACTGCCAAAATCCAAATCCATGGTCCTTTGGAAAGTAGCACCAACATTGATGAGACCAAATGGCATCCTCTTGTATGCAAAGGTACCCCAAGGAGTAGTAAAGGAAGTCTTATGTTGATCTGCAGTATTCACCTCTACTTGATTGTACCCTAAGAATCCATCTAACATAGATAGCATCTCGAGCCTGTGACAACTTGCAATACTTGGTCCATCATGGGGAGAGGGTAGTTGTCCTTCAAAGAACCCTGATTTAGATTTATGAAGTCCACATAGATCCGGATCTCACTATTCTTCTTCCTAACATGTAACACCTTGAACAATTGTTACTTTCCCGAGCATTCAAGTGTTGATATATGATTTCTCTATATTAGGACATGTTCCTTTGGTTTAGGTAAGTCATGCTTGATATGGATTATATCTTTCTACTCTTAAGATCTTGATTTGAACGAGAATGTTCTTGGACTCTTTTGTTTCTTTCATTCTTACAATTGAGTTCAATCTGATTTACGGATGAATTTTGGATTTATCCACCTTTATGACTCGAGCCTTGGATCGGTTGCATTGATCAAGGAATGTTTTAAGTTTATTCGGGATGAACAAATTGTATTGAATTTTCGAAGAGTTACAAAGTCTGATTGAGCTTTGAATGATCAAATCCGGAGGTTAACTCTGGCTAATCATGGTAAATAGAATCTTGTTCCAGATATCATAACATCAGGAAAGACCTAGACCTTAAGCCAGGTAGGAGGTGTATGTTTTATATCTAAAGCTTAAATTATTTGATGCCAAATGGAATATGATACAGGAAATGTTTTATCCTATTTTGAACTCAAATACTGATTAGTCCTATTTAGGGGACCTGGACTAGAATCAGTAAGGTTAATAGTTTTAACCTAAACTATAACCTAATGTTACAAGATTTGTTAATCTAACCTAGTCCTAAACTATGAGCTTAATACTCCTAAGGGTTAACTAAACCTAGCGCTATGGAAATGAGACTAATGTCATATCCTATGATCTAACCTAAGTCACTAACCTATCTTAACTAATGCTAAGAAGGGGGACCTAAGGAGGGTCATGAGTCATGGGTGGTGGTTTCCATTGGAATTTAAGAAGGGATAAGGTTGAAGGATAGGGAATTCTGTCAGGTTTAGCGGAGGATAAAAATTGCTAATATAGTCTTACGTGGCGGTATCTCTAAGGATGGGAATGTTTGTTTATTTTGTTTTGGCAATCACCAACTTTGGCGATCGATGGAAATGGAAAAAAGCAGGAGAATAAAAACAAATGTAATTAATGAGCATTGGGCCTCGAGAACGGATTGCTTGCTTAGGAAGGCATGCAAGTGGAATTTTATTCGGTTGTTTTGTTTTCCATGCATTTTGTTTTTCGCTCTGCATGAGCACTAGTTCTTGAACCAGCCATCTACTCTTGTTGCATGGAAATTTTGAGAGTTTCTAGTTTACTTCTCTCGGGGAAATATATAAGGCATGGAGGTAACAATATTTTGTTGTTTAATCTTTCGTGGGAGAAGAAGAGAAGGTGCGAGCACATTGGAGGTCTTCTTGAATTTTTAGCGACACTATCAGGAATGATAAGCCCTAACTTTTAAAAATCTTGCTTTCCTTTAAATGCTTTCATTATAACAACTCTGTTAAGATGATTTTTATGCGATTGGCTTGTCTGGTAGCAATGTATTGGTTTTCCTTTTTGTTGATTTGGGAATTCTGGGTTATACGTAGATCCTGATGAAATCTGCTTCTTTAATCTTCTTTCCATGCTGTGAATACAATATGGGCTTTGATTTCTGTTGGAAGTGTTTTATGTTTTCTTTGTCTGGCTGAGGTATTGAATTTAAAAACTGGCACCATGATAGACTTCGTGCTTGATGATTTCGTGTTTGAAGACACTACTGTAATAAACTGTTGTTTCAAATATGGTTGGTTTATATGATTGTTGCTTAGCCGTATGAACTCTAACTATTATTGGACATCTTCAGGAAAGTAAATAGTTGGATTTGTGGTGAAAATGTTAGTTCATTCTATAAAGCTCGACTGGTTTAGTCGCATGAGTTGGAAATAAAGTTGAATTCTAAGCCTGTACCTTTATTTTAAAGGGGTATGAATGTTCTTATGTATACAGAGTTTTGTGAGCATGGAAGTGTTTGATTAAACTGTTGTTTTTGTGATTTTACATGGATATAGGAAGAGAAAACATATTTGGATAATCTCTGTATCTCCTGGAAATTTCGGGTTAATCTGGGACCTACCATAGTGAAAGTTAGGTAATAAGTGTGGTTGAGTTATGGCTGTGTATACCCTGAGATGACTGCGAAGTCTACTTTTTAAAGCCGCATTTTACAATGTCGGGAATTCTACTATATAAGTAAAACAACGACTTCAACATCGTTAAGTTTATTTAAGTACAACTAATGCTTTTCCTTTTTGTAGTGGAGATTTGGGTTGAAATGATCCATATACCACAGAATGATTTATTTATTTTGTATAGTTAAAGCATGGATAATTACTATGATATAGGTAGTTTGGATTTTGAGGCATTGTTGAATCTGCATTTAGAATCCTATTATTGACTCTGTACATGCATTTCTAGTTTAGTATCTTAAAATGATATAACGACTTAACTATGCAATGGTAGAAATAATTTAGTTTTGATCTATTAATAATAAATAGATAATGGGAAGATTATCCTAACTCTTAGACCAAATGGTTCGAGAAAGGAAGGAAATGTAGACTTTTTGCTTTAAAAGCAGGATGGTGGTATGAGATTAGATCATTTTTAACATTTTATGTAAAGGAAATGTTATTGGCATTTGTTTAAATGTATAGTTGTAAGATCACAATGGTCTATTGGCAAATCTGAAGGTGATTCTATTTGATCTGAGCCTGAGGCTAAACGTACGTATTGCTTTACTTGCCTTCTTTTTCCTGATGGGATTAGAGTATATGTATATTACTTCTTGGAAGTTGTATAGTCCTAAACTCGGTTAAAATAGAGATCAGAATTTCTCTGTTCCTTCCTCTAGGTAATGGAAGATAGTTGTTATAGGTTTTCGAAATACGAAGGTACTCTCTCTCTTGTGTGTGGAAATTATGAGTGTTCTCTTCCTTAGAATTTCTATAAGAACTCTACAGTATGGGTATGAGATGAATAGACTGTTAAAATTAGGTGGAAAGAGTGGTAAGTGTTGAATCTTAACTAGAAGTCTCCTTTCCTTCTTTTTAGTAGCATTATTACCCTGATTGAGAATTTCAGTTATTATCTACTTGTATAAAAGTAGCAATGTAGTAAAAGTTTTGTATACTTATCAATGTTTATGAATTGATATGAAAAAGTTAGAGGAAATCCGTTAGATGAACTTGCTTGAGGCAGTAATCTATCCTTTGCTTGAATTGTTTATATGCAAATCTGTTGGTTGCATACCTTGAAAAGGTTTCATTCCTTTGATTAGAGTGATTATAACATGATTGATACTGTTCTTGGTTTTCGGATGGCTAGGTACTTAAGATTCACATCATTTCTTCTTATTTTCTTGTATAAGATGAATCATCCAAAAAATATTTAAGTTGAAATAGTAACTATAATATGAGTTATGTTATAAAGTCATATTAGAATGGTAGAAAGAAAATTAGTGTGATTCATGATTATGGATTTGATGAAATTGATTTCATTTAAACAGGTTGTTTAATGGAAACAATTGGTGGAATGCAATTGTTTTAAGAATTAGTGCTTATCATGCTCAGTTCACTGAACTGACCCATGCTAGCAATTTTTGCAGATGGTCATCGTAAGTGGTAAAGGCATGTAGATCTGATATGATGCACAAATTGTTTAATCTGGTTTTTATGATGAATTCTGACATGATTTCTCTAATTGTACTATAAGAAGAAAGTTACTCTTTTGTTGGTGATTATTGTATTAAAATATGCCGAAGTGCATAGGTTGTAATTGTATAGGCTTGGAAATAAATGAAATGGGGACATATTACTTACGTGGCTGTGTTCTTATTTGTTGAATTGATCTTCTCTTGTTTGTATGAATGAGAGTGCATTCTTACTATTACATACTGAAATAGGGTCTAGATGGATTCCCTAAGTAAGCCTTGTAAAATTATGTAGCTATAACTGGAAGAGTATTCTATTACTCCCTAATAATGTTCTAATTCAAAGCAATGTAATTGATGGCTATAAATCACCATGTCTTAATGGTAATAAGTCGATATATTTCGAGTCTTTGAGATCGATATGAACCCTTACGGGTTTCGTTATTTTCCTAAGGGAAAAACTTAGGGCTATTGTCCTATTATGAGGAAACAAGGTTATTAGGAACCAATCGGAAACTTGACGCGATCTTAAATCTCATTAAAACTTTCCTTTTGGCTCGAACCTAATTACGTAAAGGTAACTCAAAAAGTGTGGGACCCAGGGTTGGGGGAAGGCTACCCAATTAGGAGGGTCTGTAATCCAAATTTAACTCAAGTGAATTCTAGGAGGTATGTACATCTTTACGAGGTTGTATCATAGATTTTTGACACATGTCAACTATAGGGTTGTACCTTTGAGAAGATTGGGATCTTCTCGAGGATACAACAATGCAGGTGACATATGGCAACACCCTTTTGCATTGATCGTTAAGATTTACACCTGAAACTTGATCAAGATTTTCCTTCGGGACTGGATAGGACCGTAGACATGTTATGAGGCAGCCCTTTGAGACTCAGGGTACCTTGACACACGGGGTTAATAGTGGTTGACCCAAGTATGTGGCTTACCCTAGTCTTCAAGGACATCCTTATAATGTGAGTTATGATATTAACCCATTCCAGAGTGAAAACTTGGGACAAGGGGACTGACAGAAGTTAGTATAAGATGTTCTATATAACATCGGAGTGGGGTGAAGGACATATTCGGATTGACGAGTATGCCATCAAGGAATAAGAGACATGAACAGTATGTTTCAAATCTTTGGCCAAAGTATCGCAAGTTGCTGATTGCGTTGTCCTATGTCACCTAGTCTAAGGGACGTGATGCCGATGAATAATGGTAACAATTATTTAGATAGGTTCCTTGGACAGAGCACTCAAAATCCTGGATTAGGGAAGAGAACCACAAGAGTGAAGTGTTCAGATGAAAACACCAACTCTAAGATACACATGAATAGATCGGTAGTTCATCGAGTCATGGAATGAATAGATCAGCGGTACACCAAGTCATTATAGCTACATATGGTTATCTGTTATAAGAATGATTGTCATGATTTGTGTGTTCTAAATTATGTATTTAGAACTAGAAAACACTAAAAAAATTATCTTGTTCTAATGTATTAAAATGAGGATGTTACATCTTGGTATCAGAGCTGAAGGTTGCAGCTCTTGGACCTATTGTGTCTACAATTTGATAAAAACCTAAATTTTCTTGTGAGAAAATGGTTAAACAAGGGGAAATGTTGCAAATAATGCTCCACCTAAGAAAGGGGTGGTAACAAAAACTTGATGAGATCCTTGCGCTTCCCCACTGGACACAAGAGATCATTTGGCTGTACTTGAACAACAAGTGATGGGAAATGAGGAGGATGATGAAGCTGGTAACAACAATCAGCCACCTCCTGAGGACAACCCTAATATGGGTGTTGGTAATAATAATGGAAATGTACATCGACCGAGAAAACAAAAGGCTAGGTTGGTAGTGGAAATCACTAATGATATAAAAGGATAAGTCCACCTAAATTTGATGGCACCACATTAGGAGATGGAGCTGAGAACTGGCTCAGCAAAATGGAGAAGTAATTTGCAATAAGAAACTTCTCGGAGGAAACCAAAGCTATTTGGGGAGCCTATCAGCTTTCCCATGAAGCATCTTCATGGTGGGATAGCCGTAAAGTTGAGCTAAATATTGATGAAACCAACATCACTTGGGATCAATTTAAAGGATATTTTAGGCAACGTTGGCTGCCACAACTTTTCTATGATCAAGAAAATGACAGAATTCCAAAACTTAGTTCAAGGAAGCTAACTGTAACTGAGTACTGGGAGCGGTTTACGAAACTCCTCAAGTACGTACCACAGTATTAAAATAATGAGAAGTTTAGAATATGGAAATTCATCATGGGATTGAATCCTGTGATTGGAGGAGAGGTCGATGTTCACAGCCCAACCACGATGGAAGGGGTTGTTGAAAAAGCTATTAAGCGAGAATAGAAATTAAAGGATATTTCTAATCATAAAGAGGAAGTGTGAAAGAAGATTCCAAACTCTTCTTCAACTTCTCTTGCACCCAAGAAGGGCCATGGAAAAATTTTGGCAACAAAAATAAGTTTTCGAGTGGATAATAATAAGAAAATGACAACAAATAAACTCTTTGAAATGTAAGGATAGTTTTGCCAAGAATTATAATAATGGGTAGAAGTCCTATGGAGGCCAACGTGATAATTTTAAGGATGGAAGTAATTTTGAGCCTAAAAGGGACCTGTAGGAGGCTTTATAATTGAGGCAAAGATCACTACGCAAATCAATTCCTTTGAAGAAGGATGATCGTAATCAACATCATAAGATACATCTTTGTAGTGTGACAAGCAAGCTGAAAAGCAAGTGACACCTATAGAAGTTCTGGTAAGTTATTTGGCATACCTGTCACTATTCTTTTTGATACAGAGCCCTTGAATGTTTTATTTCTAGTAAACTTACTTCTAAACTTAAAATAAAAGCTGGGAAAATGGATAAATCTTGGGTATGACACGGTATGGTAATAACTCTGTTCACACGGTTAGTATGTGTCTTTTTGAGGGCATTCCTTGACTTACCTAACTTTTCCACTAAAGTTGATCTCTATGTTGCACCTTTGGGATCTATGACGTTGTCATCATCGTTGTTAATTAGTTAGCTACCATAAAGAAAAAGTGGACTACTTTGAAAAATATATAAGATGTTTAGAGATCGGCTGAAAAATAGTAGAGATTCAAGGTGTAAAATGGGAAATTTCGATTAGGAAACTATCAA
Source organism: Taxus wallichiana var. yunnanensis (assembly GCA_018340775.1). Taxonomy (NCBI): domain Eukaryota; kingdom Viridiplantae; phylum Streptophyta; class Pinopsida; order Cupressales; family Taxaceae; genus Taxus; species Taxus wallichiana. Next base: position 753,971,364 of record CM031238.1, on the reverse strand, counting down.
ATTATCACTATGAAACTTAAAAGGGCTAAAAATAAAGGATGTACCTTATATGCGGTAAAGATATCTGAATCTGCATAAGAAGAAGGTGATTTCATGAAACTATACCCGTTGTTACAGAGTTTCAAGGATGTATTTCCAGAGGAATTACCAAGTTTACCACCCAAAAGGGAATTTGACTTCACTATTGAAATCAAACCGAGGGGATGGAGACTATTCAAAAGCACCTTATCGAATGACTACTACAGAGTTAGTTGAGCTTAAGGCTCAATTGCAAGAAATTTTGTCTAAAGGTTTGATTAGACCAAGTGTTTCACCTTGGGGAGCGCCAGTGATATTTGTGAAAAAGAAAGATGGGACACTTAGATTGTGTATTGATTATCGGATGTTAAACAAGGCAACAATCAAGAATAGATACCCACTTCCTAGAATTGATGATTTATTTGATCAGATGCATGGAGCATCGGTTTATTCCAAGATAGATCTTCGATCTGGGTATCATCAATTAAGAATTAAAGAAGAAGATATTCATAAAAGCTTTTTAGGACAAGGTACAGACATTATGAATTCACGGTTTTACCCTTTGGATTAACTAATGCACCCGCAATTTTATGAACTTAATGAATAATATCTTTCAAGAATATTTGGACAAGTTTGTGCTTGTATTCTTGGATGATATTCTCATATATTCTAAAAGTGTTGAGGAGCATAATGAGCATTTGAAAGTAGTCTTGGAAATTTTGAGAAAAAGAAAGTTATATGGTAAGTTATCCAAATGTTCTTTCTTTGATACTGAAGTTCACTATTTGGGTCATGTCATTAGTAAAGAAGGAATTGTTGTAGATCCTTCTAAAATAGTGGTGATAACCGAGTGTCCTGCACCAAAGAATGTACATGAAGTAAGAAGCTTCATGGGCCTTGTTGGTTATTATAGAAAATTTGTTAAAGATTTTTCTAAAGTGGCTGCACCGATAACTTCATTGCAGAAGAAGGATAAGAAATTTATTTGGGATGATAAGTGTGAATCTGCTTTTAAAAGTTTGAAAAGTCAGTTGACTTCAGCACCTATTTTAGCTATACCGGACCCTAATGGAGACTTTACTGTTGTAACGGATGCTTCTGGGGAAGGCCTTGGAGGTGTTTTGTTACAAAATGATCATGTCATAGCATATGAAAGTAGAAAACTTAAGTTACATGAGCTGAATTATGCCCCTCATGATTTAGAGCTTGCTGCAATTGTTCATGCACTTTAAGTTTGGAGACACTATTTACTTGGGAAACCTTTTGAGTTGAAAACTGATCATCTTGGGCTGAAATATATTTTCACCCAGCCCAATCTAAATGCAAGACAACGAAGGTGGTTAGATTTTTTTCTCAATATGATTTTGATATTAGTTATATAAAAGGAAAAGAGAATAGAGTAGCAGATGCTCTAAGTCGTAGGAAGCACATTTCTACTCTTATAACATTAAGAACTCAGTTTAAAGATGAGGTGAAAAGTGCATCAGAATCTGATATATACTTTCAGCAAGTAAAAGCAGCGCTTGCTGCAGAACCAAAAGATGAAAGGTATAAAGGTTTTCATTTTGATAATGAAGGAATCTTATGTTATGAAAACAAAGTATACGTACCTTTGCTAAATGATTTGAGAAACAAATTGTTAGCTGAATTTCATAATTCGCCCTTTTCTGGACACTCGGGTATTACTAAAATGCTTGTTGATCTAAAACAACAATATTTTTGGAAAGGAATGAAAAAGGATGTTATTAATTTTGTGACTCATTGTCTGGAATGTCAGTGGGTGAAGGCAGAACACATGCACCCTGCTAGTTTATTATATCCCCATAGCATACCACAGTACAAATGGAAAGTAATAAGCATGGACTTTGTACAAGGGCTTCCTATGTCGAGAAATAAACATGATGTTATCTTGGTAGTTGTTGACAAACTAACGAAGGTAGCTCATTTTATCGCTGGAAATCTAAAGGATGATTCTCCTGTGTTAGCTAAAAGGTTTGTGCATGAAATTTTTAGATTACATGGAGTACCAGAATTAATAATATCAGACAGGGATCCTAGAATGACATCAAGATTTTGGAAAATGCTTAATGCAGCTCTTGGAACTAAACTAAAATTCAGTTCTGCATATCATCCAGGAAATGGATGGACAAACCGAGAGAGTAAATCAAGTGTTAGAAGACATGTTATGAATGTATTGCATGGATCAACGTATAAATGGGAAGAATATCTCCCATTACAAAACACATATCACTCTTCTCTTAAAATGGCACCTTTCGAGGCATTTATGGAAGAAAGTGCGAGAACCCTAGTAGTTGGGATAAAATTGAGGATAGATAGGTGATTGGGCTTGAAATCCTTAGTGAAATGGAATAGCAAGTTAAAATGATTTGTGAACGATTGAAGGAAGTAGTAGATAGGCATAAGAGCTATCTTTGACTTAAAGTGGGTTGATCAAAAATTTTAACTTGGTGAAAAGGTTTTCTTCATGTTAAACCAAGAAAGAGTTCTATAACTTTTGGCAAGGCTGCCAAGTTATCACCTCATTTTGTGGACCTTTTGAGATTGTCAAAGTAATCAATCCGTAGCTTACCGATTAGCATTACCACCTACTTTGTCTCAAATGCATGATGTTTTCCATATTTTTTGCTTAAGAAATATGTTTAGACTTGTCACATGTTTTAAATTGGAATTCCTTGTAGGTCAAGACCGGGAATAATCGTGGTTAAACCCACTCGAGTCTTTGAAAACTCGCCAATTGCATTTGAGAAATCATGAAATACAACAATGTAAGGTCCAGTGGGACCAATTTAACGAAGAAAGTGCAACTTGGGAAAATATGGAAGAGATGAAAACTACTTTTCCCTTTCTTTTTGAACAAAATTGAATATGTTGTTGAATTTTTTTATTATGAATTTATCTTTTTCATGTCTTTATGTAAGCCAATTTTGGGGAAAACATTTATTCAGGTTGAATGAATAGTATCACGATATTGAATTCTAGAATTATTCAAGTTGGAAATGGTAATTTGTTTAGAGAACCAATGACTTGATTGGCCTGAAGATAAATCAAAAGATGTAATCATCGGGATGATGAATCTTTTAGGAGGGAAGCATGTAACACCCTGAACAGTTGTTACTTTCTCCTGAGCATTCAAGTGTTGATATATGATTTCTCCTATATTAGGACATGTTCCTTTGGTTTAGGGAAGTCATGCTTGATATGGATTATATCCTTTCTGCTCTTAAGATCTTGACTGAACCGGAATGTGCTTGGACTCTTTTGTTTCTTTCATTCTTGCACTTGAGTTCAATCTGATTTCTGGATGAATTGTGGATTTATCCACCTTTATGACTCAGCCTTGGATCAGTTGCATTGATCCAAGGAATGTTTTAAGTTTATTCAGGATGAACAAATTGTATTGAATTTTTGAAGAGTTACAAAGTTTGATTGAGCTTTGAATGATCAAATCCTAGAGGTTAACTCTGGCTAATCATGGTAAATAGAATCTTGTTCCAGATATCATAACATCAGGAAAGACTTGGACCTTAAGCCAGGTAGGAGGTGTATGTTTTATATCTAAAGCTTAAATTATTTGATGCCAAATGGAATATGATACAGGAAATGTTTTATCCTGTTTTGAACCCAAATAGTGATTAGTCCTATTTAGGGGACCTGGACTAGAATCAGTAAGGTTATTAGTTTTAACCTAAACTATAACCTAATGTTACAAGATTTGTTAATCTAACCTAGTCCTAAACTATGAGCTTAATACTCCTAAGGGTTAACTAAACCTAGCACTATGGAAATGAGACTAATGTCATATCCTATGATCTAACCTAAGTCACTAACCTATCTTAACTAATGCTAAGAAGGGGGACCTAAGGAGGGTCGTGAGTCATAGGCGGTGATTTCCATGGCATTTAAGAAGGGATAAGGTTGAAAGACAGGGAATGCTGTCAGGTTTAGTGGAGGATAAAAATTTCTAATATAGTCTTACGTGGCGGTATCTCTAAGGATGGGAATGTTTGTTTATTTTATTTTAGAAATCACCAACTTTGGTAGTCGAGTGCAATGGAAAATAGGTAGGAGAATAAAAATAAATGCAATTAATGAGCATTGGGCCTCGAGCACGGATTGCTTGAGAAGGCATGCAAGTGGAATTTTGTTCGGTTGTTTTGTTTTCCATGCATTCCATTTTTCACTCTGCATGAGCACTGGTTCTTCGAACCAACCGTCTACTCTTCGTTGCATGGCAATTTTGAGAGTTTCTAGTTTACTTCTCTGTCGGGGGAAATATATAAGGCATGGAGGTAACAATATTTTGTTGTTTAATCTTTTGTGGAAGAAGAAGAGAAGGTGCGAGCACATTCAGAGGTCTTCTTCAAATTTTTAGCGACACTATCAGGCATGATAGGCCCTAACTTTTAAAAATCTTGCTTTCCTTTAAATGCTTTCATTAGAACAACTCTGTTCAGATGATTTTTGTACAGTCGGCTTGGCTGGTAGCAATGTATTGGTTTTCCTTTTTGTTGATTTGGGAATTCTGGGTTATACGTAGATCCTGATGAAATCTTCTTCCTTAATCTTCTTTCCATGTTGTGAATACAATATGGGCTTTGATTTTGTTGGAAGTGTTTTATGTTTTCTTGTCTGGCTGAGGTATTGAATTTAAAAACTGGCACCATGATAGACTTCATGCTTGATGATTTTGTGTTTGAAGACACTACTGTAATAAACTGTTGTTTCAAATATGGTTGGTTTATATGATTGTTGCTTAGCCGTATGAAATCTAACTATTACTGGACATCTTCAGGAAAGTAAATAGTTAGATTTGTGGTGAAAATGTTAGTTCATTCTGTAAAGCTCGACTGGTTTAGTCGCATGAGTTGGAAATAAAGTTGAATTCTAAGCATGTACCTTTATTTTTAAAGGGGTATGAATGTTCCTATGTATACGAGTTTTGTGAGCATGGAAGTTTTGATTAAACTATTTATTTCATGATTTTACATGGATATAGGATGAGAAAACATATTTGGATAATCTCTGTATCTCCTGGAAATTTCACGGGTTAATCCAGGACCCACCATAGTAAGAGTTAGGTAATAAGTGTGGTTGAGTTATGGTTGTGTATACCCTGAGATAACTGCGAAGTCTACTTTTAAAGCCACATTTTACAATGTCGAGAATTCTACTATATAAGTAAAACAACGACTTCAACGTCGTTAAGTTTATTTAAGTACAGACTAATGCTTTTCCTTTTTGTAGTGGAGATTTGGGTTGAAATGATCCATATACCACAGAATGATTTATTTATTTTGTACAGTTAAAGCATGGATAATTACTATGATATAGGTAGTTTGGATTTTGAGGCATTGTTGAATCTGCATTTAGAATCCTATTATTGACTCTGTACATGCATTTCTAGTTTAGTATCTTGAAATGATATAACGACTTAACTATGCAATGGTAGAAATAATGTAGTTTTGATCTATTAATAATAAATAGATAATGGAAGATTATCCTAACTCTTAGACCAAATGGTTCGAGAAAGGAAGGAAATGTAGACTATTTCTTTAGAACAGGATGGTGGTATGAGATTAGATGGTTTTAACGTTTTATGTAAAGGAAACGTTATTGGCATTTGTTTAAATGTATAGTTGTAAGATCACAATGGTCTATTGGCAAATATGAAGGTGATTCTATTTGATCTGAGCCTGAGGCTAAAACGTATGTGCTTTACTTGCCTTCTTTTTCCTGATGGGATTAGAGTATATGTATATTACTTCTTGGAAGTTGTACAGTCCTGAACTCGGTTAAAATAGAGATCAGAATTTCTCTGTTCCTTCCTCTAGGTAATGGAAGATAGTTGTTATAGGATTTCGAAATACGAAGGTACTCTCTCTCTCTCTGGAAATTATGAGTGTTCTCTTCTTTAGAATTTCTATAAGAACTCTACAGTATGGGTATGAGATGAATAGACTGTTAAAATTAGGTGGAAAGAGTGGTAAGTGTTGAATCTTAACTAGAAGTCTCCTTTCCTTCTTTTTAGCAACATTATTACCCTGATTGAGAATTTCAGTTATTATCTACTTGTATAAAAGTAGCCTTGTAGTAAAAGTTTTGTATACTTATCAATGTTTATGAATTGATATGAAAAAGTTAGAGGAAATCCGTTAGATGAACTTGCTTGAGGCAGTAATCTATCCTTTGCTTGAATTGTTTATATGTGAATCTGTTTGTTGCATACCTTGAAAAGGTTTCATTCTTTTGATTAGAGTGATTATAACATGATTGATATTGTTCTTGGTTTTCTGGATGGCTAGGTACTTAGGATTCACATCGTTTCTTCTTATTTTCTTGTATAAGATGAATCATCCGAAAAAGATTTAAGTTGAAATAGTAACTATAATATGAGTTATGTTATAAAGTCATATTAGAATGGTAGAAAGAAAATTAGCGTGATTCATGATTATGGATTTGATGAAATTGATTTCATTTAAACAGGTTGTTTAATGGAAACAATTGGTGGAATGCAATTGTTTTAAGAACTAGTGCTTATCATGCCTCAGGCCACTTTGGCCCGACTGTGCTTAGAAATTTTTACGAGATGGTCATCGTAAGTGGTAAAGGCATGCAGATCTGATATGATGCACAGATTGTTTAATCTGGTTTTTATGATGAATTTCGACATGATTTCTCTAATTGTACTATAAGAAGAAAGTTACTCTTTTGCTGGTGATTATTGTATTAAAATATGCCGAAGTGCATAGGTTGTAATTGTATAGGCTTGGAAATAAATGAAATGGGGACATATTACTTACGTGGTTGTGTTCTTATTTGTTGAATTGATCTTCTCTTGTCTGTATGAATGAGAGTGCATTCTTATTATTATATGCAATGGGGTCTAGATGGATTCCCTAAGTAAGCCTTGTAAAATTATGTAGCTATAACTGGAAGAGTATTCTATTACTCCCTAATAATGTTCTAATTCAAAGCAATGTAATTGATGGCTATAAATCACCATGTCTTAATGGTAATAAGTCTGATATATTTCAGTCTTCAAGATCGATATGAACCCTTACGGGTTTTGTTATTTTCCTAAGGGAAAAACTTAGGGCTATTGTCCTATTATGAGGAAACAAGGTTATTAGGAACCAATCGACAACTTGACGCAATCTTAAATCTCATTAAAACTTTCCTCTGTGAAACTGAACCTAATTACGAAAGGTAACTCAAAAGTGTGGGACCCAGGGTTGGGGAAGGCTACCCAATTAGGAGGGCCTGTAATCCAAATTTAACTCAACTTAAGTGAATTCTAGGAGGTATGTACATCTTTCTGAGGTTGTATCATAGGATGTTGACACATGTCAACTATAGTGTTGTAGCCAAGAAGATTAGGATCTTCTCGAGGATACAACAATGCAGGTGACATATGGCAACACCCTTCTGCATTGATCATTAAGATTTACACGAAACTTGATCAAGATTTTCCTTCAGGACTGGTTAGGACCATAGACGTGTTATGAGGCAGCCCTTTGAGACTCAGGGTACCTTGACACACGGGGTTAACAGTGGTTGACCCAGTATGTCAGCTTACCCCTAGTCTTCAAGGGCATCCTTATAACGTGAGTTATGATATTAACCCATTCCAGAGTGAAAACTTGGGACAAGGGGACTGACAGAAGTTAGTATAAGATGTTCTATATAACATCGGAGTGGGGTGAAGGACGTATTCCAGATTGACAAGTATGCCATCAAGGAATAAGAGACATGAACAGTATGTTTCAAATCTTTGGCCAAAGTATCACAAGCTACTGATTGCGTTGTCCTATGTCACCTAGTCTAAGGGACGTTATGTTGATGAATAATGGTAACAATTATTCAGATAGGTTCCTGGAATGAGCACTCGTAATCCCGGATTAGGAAGATAACCACAAGAGTGAAGTGTTTAGATGAAAACACCAACTCTAAGATACACATGAATAGATCGGTAGTTCACCGAGTCATGGAATGAATAGATCGGCGGTACACCGAGTCATTACAGCTGCATATGGTTATCTGTTATAAGAATGATTGTCATGATCTGTGTGTTCTAAATTATGTATTTAGAACTAGAAAACAAAAAAAAATATCTTGTTCTAATGTATTAAAATGAGGATGTTACATGACATGCACTATATTAGCAATCCACATTGAATTGTGGATGGGTAAGATTATCCTAGCCTTCTTAAGATTTTGTATTTCTTGGAAAATTGTATCGCCTATCTTTGGATTATATTGCCTTTGCTTCGTTTGAAGGGTTTGATCCCAAACTTAAGAGGAATGAAATGTTGCATTTCTTTAGGCTGAAAATCCTTAAGATCATCATAAGAGTAATCGAACATCAACATACCTCTTTAACAGATTCACCACCTTTTTTATCTTCTTGAGTGCAGCATTTTTCAATGTTGATCATTTTGGGATCATCAAGTCTCCCAATATTCACTTTCTCACTCTCATCAGATTGGCGGGCTCCTTGGGAAAGTTTAGACTTCATATATCTATCATGTTTATCAAAAATATCCTCCAAACTCACCAGCACTTTAGGAATTTTGTTTCCTTTCAGTTTGATGCATCCATCTTGATCCATCTCTTACTTGACACCCTCTTCATTTGATGACACACTCTCAAGCATATTGTCACTTCCTTCAAAGTACAATTGATTAAAGTTGTCTTTGAGCTCTAAGAAAGAAATAAAATGTTGGTCATCATTGAAAACTTGCCAATTATTTACATTGTCAGGGACACTGGGTCTATGGATCAAATCAATGGTGAATTTCTCTTGAGGGAAATCAGGGTGAGGAATCAACAAGGACCCAGAAACAGATAGTCAGCCCTAGTGTTCCTTTCCCTTGGCACAAATTCAATGGAAAAAGCATCGAGAATTCAATGCAATCTAGACCAGATTCATATAGTGCTTCAACCTTCTATTCTTTACCTGATAAAGGTCTCTAGCTTGTTTTACAATTAGCTTTACATCTCCAAAAGTGAGAAGGTTCTTCACTCCCATTTCCTTCACCATGCTTAACCCAAGAATAAGTGCCTCATACTCGGCAGCGTATTGTTTGTATTTTCAAACTAAAATTTGAAGGAGAAATGATGAACCTTACCCCTAGGAGAAATGAGCACTACACCAGCTCCAGAACTAGTTGAAGAGTAGCTTCCATCAAACTCCAAAGTCCACACACCATTAGGATCAAGCAACACTCCCTTTGGTAGACTTGTCTCCTCTTGTGACATGATCATGTAGTTCCCATGCCCAATGTATTCATATAGTATTTGTGCTTTAGGATCATCTGTCTTTTGCACAATATACTCTACTTGTTTCTTAGGCGTAGCTTCTTCATCTTCCCATTGACAGGGATCAAGGCATGTGACCAATCCTTTTGGATCTCACCTCCAACATCCTTGAAAAAGTTCCTACTTAGCAAATGCCATAGGAAGGTGGGCTATCAAAAACCAAGATGGTAACTAAGACCTTCTTCTCTAGTAAAGCAACAAGAGCTACTTATGCATCCTTGATTCTCCCAACCAAAGGCACTTCTCCATTTCCATGGAATAACAAAAGCCATAAGTGCAGGTTAGGGTTAGACCCAAAGCATGAGCCACTTTTATAGGCATCACATTATCAAATGCACCAAAATCAATGACACAGCTTTCTAAGGGTTTGACCACTATGAGGAGAGTCACATATAAGGGTTTTATATTCTCATTGGGTGAAGTGACTACAACCACAAGGCTAGGTTGAGGTGGAGGAGTGGGAAAAATGCCTTTAGAAGAATGGGTTGGGATTTTAGATTTAGAATTTACAAAGTTAACCATTTTGGCAAAGGATTTAGGATGGGTTTGATAGAACTTTGCCTCAGAAATCTGAATCTTGGTATTTTAAAGATGGTATATAATGTCAAAAGATCCAGATGTGGATGGCGGATCACTACTAACAGTAGGAGAAGATTTTGATCTATAAACTTTATCATTTGTTTGACAATAATTATCGAAGCGAAGGAGAGGGAGAAGGACTATCGAGATTACCTTTTGGGTGGAAGTATTAGGAATAGGAGCTCCTCTTCTTACAATCACCGAGATGGTGATGGGGTACTCCTTGGATCTTTTTCAAGTTTCACACTTTTTCCTTTGTTTTGGTTTACTCTCGTGTCATAACAACATACAAATCATGTTCATCTCATCCACTACATCATCATATTCATCATCATCATTCACACCTTTAATGGTGAGGAAATGAACTAGAGAATCACCAAGCTCCTCCAGTTCTTCATTAGCTTACTCTTCTTGTTCATCATAGAGCCCATTTTCTTCCTCATCATTGAAGGCTCAAGAACCTCACAAGTAGCATTGATAGGAACCTTGAGGGGTGGACCTTTAATGGCCAACCTAGTTTGAGAAGAGGGCAAGTGGTTCCTAGGCTAAAATTTATTCCTCGGAACATCTTGATATGGAGCATCTTTGAGCCGATTTATTCTTGATGGAAATGAGGTCATTAGCCAAATTTTTCACTAGCGATCTGCATTACCTCTAGGATAAGGGGAAGAAGAAGATGCTTTATATTTGAAAGACTCCCTTTTCATCTTTCCAGACATGATCAAGTCATCTTCCACACTGACATCCAATCTCTGATCAACATCCAAAGTTGCAAGATTTTCTCTCCTCATGGCATAGATTACTTAAGCGATTGAGCATTCAAGAAGAAAAACTTCGAATCGATCAACAAGAATAGTGTCTAGTGGAATCTTATCAACCAACTTGTTGAACTTGGCCACAAATTCTCTCATATGCTCATGTGGCTCCTTCTTGATTTGAAAAATGCGAGCTAGCAAAGCATGCACATCTTGGAGGTTTGAAACGTTGCTCAAATTCAGTCCTCATAGTAGTCCAATCGATGATGGTCCTAGCAGGAAGATGGTAAAACCAATCTACAACATTGTCTTGCAAGGTCTCCACAAGCACCTAATGAGATACATCCTCATGTTGAACTCCAGGACCCCACATGCAACAATAGAAGGTTGCAATGTGTTCATTAAGTGCATTTTCCATCACCTCTAAATTTGGGAAAATTCTTCTTGTTACCCCTAGGTAACTCATGCGATTTTGAGGAAGAGCTAGAGGCCCAACGCTTTGTCCCCAAGGCTAAGGTGCTTCCATCCTTGGAAATATTGCTTGAATTGGGCGAGACACCAAAGAAGAATTAGGGCATGAGATTAGGGATAAGTTGTACTTGAGGAATGCTACTTACGAGAAGATCTATCTTCAACGGGAGGTGTGCTTGTGGAATGATCTCTTCTATTTCTTCTTGTTGGAGGAAGTTGAAAACCTTGTTGATCTAGGAGTTGAAATTAGGAATCTTCAATTCCAAGTTCCCTTCTACCATGAGTGTTTCGTAGAGTCATCATATCAAAGAAATGATCAAATTAGTTGTTCTTTTTAGAAAGGAAATTTGTTGAACAAATCCCAGTAGAATCACCAAAATATGTTGGGTTTCATATTTGTACTTTGGATGAAACCACGGTCAGGAGAGACAAGCAAGTACCTCCTCTTTAATGGGAGAGGCTCCCTTATTGAAAGTAGTAGGGAAAAACCTATGTACAAATGAATAATATTTCATTCAATGGTGGTTTCCCAATATCTTGAAGTGTATTTTATGCCTGGAAAGTTATCAATACATGAGGATAGAAGACTTAAAGGGAGGAGGGAGGCGGGAAAGAAGACAATACTTTCGGGGAAAAGAGATGGCAAAGAAAACCCTTATATGTATTGAAAAAATGAGATATAGAGTAGAACCATTCACATTTATAGCGAGCACAATCTACAAACTCAAAGTTCTTAAGATTGTATAAACTAGAACACAAAGTTTCTAAGCATGGAAGTATTAAATGATTCACGAGATCGGAGCAACGAAGGAAAAGATAAAACAAAGGAAAAAGGGGAAAACCATTGTATTGATTTCTTTTGATTCAAAATTGAGTTCCAGAAATATCAAAATTCCAACCCAATCAATGGCTTTGAAATCTGATGAAATAGCTCGCGAGAAATGGTTCTGACTTCCTCGAGTAAGTAAGAAACAATTACAACTTATTCGATCATTTGCACTCTTTTGAATTCTTGATTCACAAAGAAGCTCATTAATGGCGGAAAAACCAAGTTTTTAAATATACGACCATTACATTATTTCTCCGAGTTAAAACATGGGCCATTCGATTTTCTTTTACAAATTTAAATTTGGTCCACCCGTGGAAGAAATTGATTAGAGTAGGGCCTACGGATGCCTTTTGCATTTTTTTCCTTTGAAGTTGTGCCAAGATGACACATGGGGAGATCCGTGGGTTCTTTTATACTTAGCCAATTTGGGCCTATTTCTTTCTTGACTTATGTTGACCCCTAGACACATGGAGAGATGGTGCTCATTTGAGTTTCCGTTTTAGAAATGCCTCCCTGCAATTACGTCGAGATGACGCATGGCTCCTTCCATGGGTCTTGGAATTTTCAATGGCCAACTCTATCTCTCCATTGAATTTAACCACATGGTGAGTTGGTACTCATTTGGAGATTGACCCTTTGATTTCACTTCCAAATTGCATTGTTAAGGCACGTGGAGACTTCCGCCAACCCACCCATACTTAGTCAATTTTAACGATCAGCTCTTTCTCTTTTTGGACTGGAACATTAGGAGGGTCATGCAAGTTTGAGAACCACCCCCATATTTGAATCTTGAAGTTTTGTTGATGAGGCACGTGGTTTTGTCCACTGGAAATTTCATACTTAGTCGATTTGAGCTTATTTTGGCTTCATTTTAAACACAGGACACATGGAAAGCCTATGCTTATTTGAGGATTGTCCTTGGGCCCTGCCCCTAGATTTGTGCCATTTGGACACGTGGAGGCTTTCATTGTCACTTGAAACATGGCCATGCCATATCCAATCAGAAATGTCCATGTACTACCCGTCGATCTTTGGGGAAAAAATTAACAAGGAAGATACGCATGTCATTCTCATTGTGGGAAGAAAATAAAAAGAAGGGAAGAAACTTCACCATTATGCCTAAATTTCAAATTGTTCTCCATGAATGGGAAAACTACAAACAATGCTAGGCTCAATGCGATCCAATACTCCAAGGTACAAACTCAAAATTTTTGAAACTTGACTTCAAAAGAGGGGAATTTGGAGGCGACAACAACGGGTAAGTAAAAATGGGAATAGATGGATGGATAGGATCATTATAGATTTCATCATATGTTAAAGAATTACTAGAGCTAGGCGATGCTTTAAGGTCTACATCATCTCCATCATCATTTTAATGAGGTCATTAGTAGGTTGGGATGAATGGGTGCCCCTACAGAAAAAGGGTTGATGTTGAATGTATGAGGTGGGTAGTATGCTTTGGTGTACGGTGGCGCTAGTATGATAACTATAGAGGAGGAATATATGTAGGTGTCACATAGCCAACATAAGATATAGATGAGGTGGGGTTGTTGGTACTATGTGTAAGCGAGTGCAGTGAGTAGTAATAACTCTAGTGGTGATTGGGGGTAAGGACTATGGGATAGAAAGGATGAGGTTTTGGAAAGGGGTGTAACTTGCGACACCAGAGGTGGTTGTGATGCAATGGGTATATGTGAAGTTGTGGGTACATATGAAGCTATACTCATAGTGGCTATCAGAGGGATAGCGATGTCATAGGTGCGATCGATGACGTAGATCTCTGCACAATTATAGTGGCTATGGGATTTAGCTAAGACACCATAGGTGATAAAATGGATGGCGGTAGTGCCAAACTAGTGATATTTGACGCACGAAGTGGGGGCTAGAGTAGGAGGGATAGATACGAGACATGTCATATATTAACTGTCATGAGGAATCTTAGGTGGAAGGATTAGCAAGGTAGTACTTGAGGGTAGTGGGATTACGGTGAAGGAGTCTCATGAACTCCTTGTCACCGGTAGCGATGGGGATAAGATGAGTCGAGATCCATAGGTGACAAAATGGATGGTGGTGATGGACTAGGTGGGAGTGGATGATGGTTGGCATGAAATATGAGGGTGTTAGTTTGGCTGTGAGTCAACACCATGTGAATCGGCGTATATCGAGGTGAATCGTACTTTGTAAATGACACAAGGAAAAAAAGAGATCGACAAAAAAAAATTGGGAGAGAAATTTGGTAAATGTTTTGATTAAAATAAAAACAGAGTGATCGACGCTAGTCTAAGCGATCGATGATGGTTAATTTGTGACCGATGTCGATTATAGGAACCAATACCGATTACTGTGAGAAAATGACAGTTTCAGCAAATGAGGTAGAAAATGATGATTATCAGACAGGAAAGTTGTATAGGATGACTATTATCAGAGTACAGAGAGTACAATGATACATAGAGACTCAAAATAGAAGAGAAGATGAGATAAGTGTATTTTGGGTAAATTAACCAAAAGAACAAGGAACTGACACTAGTTAGGTAAACCGATATGTTAGATGTAAATCGGTGGCAGTCCATTGGACCGATGCTTCAGTTCTTGTGAAATCAAGAAGAATGAGGAAAAATATTTTTTAGGAATTTAGATTAGATGAATAGAAACCCATAAATCGAGGATGATAAGATGAGGTCCTAACACACTCTTAGAAATTCAGAATACTCCAACTATGATGGCGGAGTGTGAAAGGAAAAATAAAAATGAAGAATTGTATCCTCACACCTCAAAACGCAAGTCAAGCACAAAGCTAAGAAAAATCTGTCATCTAACAAGTGAATTTAGTGAGTTTAGCTTATGCTATTTAAAAGACTTACTTGTGAATTTAGAGTAGATTTTTGGTTGGGAAGGATTCCTACAAACAATGAAATTCTAAAGGTGAGGTTTCATGTTATGTTATGGCGGGGGTGGGTAGTTCTCTGAGGTGATGACTAGATAAAGATAACCAGCTGGGTGCCCACTATCAATCCTTTGATCGTGTGATCGTTAACAACTTCTTCTGAGTGGGATGTTGTTTAATAAGATGTATATATTCCAATTTGTGCAGTTTGGAAAAGGGAGAAGAAAGAATGTGATTTTCTACGATTCAATTATGTCAACCATCAGCTGGGCATCACTTCCAACATATAGGTTTCCCTCATTTTAATGTGAGCTAAGATGTAGTGAATCAGAATGCTATGAAAATGTTTTAAGCCTAAATATAAGTATGATATTTGATGTAACAAGTAATGAATAGGAAGAGGAATGCTCTTTCACTAATGCAATACTAATGAAAGAAAATAAGTATTCTTTTTATAGCACCAAAAACACGATTTCTTTTAGACAATAGAAAGAGAGGAATATTTTAGAGTAAAATTAATGTGTAATATTTTCAAAAGGAAAAAAACACACAAATTTTACCTAGGAATGAATAAAATGCAAGGAACCCTAGATGGGTCCCACTAGGTGTGCCAAAATGTTTCATTGTTTTCTTTAATCTTTTAGATGAAACAGATAAGGGTGTGGGCGAGGAGGAATACCTATGCAGTAATGGTCGGTTTAAAGGTTGTTGCATACATTTTGACTTCTTGATCTAATATTATTGTCGAGCTTCCTTTTGGATAGAAGGAACTACCTAAAATACAAAAAAAGACCAAAAGAGAGAGTTAAATAGTATATAACGGTGGATTGCCTAGCGTATGTTAGATCACACGGGAAGTATGATACTTCATAGAAGGCTATCAATCCACTATTTATAAATCAATATAAAATAAATTAAACATGTACATAAAAGAATCTAGTGCTAGCATTTTTATTTGGGTGCCTCAGATTGCTATCAATGTTGATCCGATTACTATTCCGTGAAAGATTTTGGATTAGGTTGTAGGTAGTGCATGTGGTCTACAGTCATAGGCAGAGTTTTGGTAATATTGGGTGAAATTTTGGGTTCTTTGGGTGTGATAATTATGTTTTATGCGGGCAGTATTATCAAACAGAGGAGACCGACACTTTGGTTAGGGTGACCATTGTCGGTTTAGGTAGGACCGATACCGATTTATGGTGACTAATGTCGATAACTGTGAAAAGTGGAAGGGAGTCAGGTGGAGGATACTTGGGCTCTCTTCTATCTTAAAATAGAGAGTTAGAAAGGTCTTTGGGGAGAGGGTGAGGTGTGAGGTCTAAAATAGGTGTGGTAAGGCATTGAGTGAGGTTTAGGATAGGCTAAGGATTGGTTTATTAGGTTGGCTTGAAATTCAAAGTGATCGATATCGATTAAGTAGACCAATGTCGATTATCAGACAGACCAACCACGATTAAGGTTAACTAGTGTTGGTTGCAGGAAACTAGAAGATGTTGTAGAATGGGTTTTGGGTCCTCTCTGTGCTACACAAAGAGTTTCAAGGGTGTTTGTAAGGTCCACGGGGGGAGACAGGTTTTGGAATAGGATTTTGTGAAGTTTAGGTGGGGTGTGATGGGATGGTAGATAGAGAGGAAGATGAGGGATAGATATAAGTAGAAACGTTGAATAAATGAAAGCAAATAAGGAATACAATGCTAGTAATAGAGGAGATACCAACTTAATTGGAGTTTAGATGTATTTTAAATGCTTGTAGTCATGGAGAGGTGGTTGGAGATGTCGATGACGGTTGATGTATGGAATGGTTCTCATTGCTATGGTAGTGCTTCCTGGAATGTTATTTTGAATGCAAGATTCCTTTTGATCGGTCTTGGTCTTTACAGCTATGGCGGTCTGGACATACGAAAGGGCTCTAGTTCGTGCTTTCTGCAGATTTCTTTTGTTCCAAAAATCAAGAGAATCGGCCAACCTCCCAAACAACGTTACCAAAATGGATATATGGTAGCGAAGGCGAGTTCATGGTGACCGGAATTGGTTTAGGGTTGACCAAATCATTTAAGGTGGGAAATCCTAGGTTTACTAAAAATGTTAGATTTTTGCAATCTTTTAGACCAGCTCTGTCTATCCTTGTGGATCAAAACAAAATCTGATGTTTTAATGAGTGGGAATGTGGTTAGAGGAGCATATGCATATGCTTTTAGGGTTATACTAATTCTTAGTTCATTAAGGTAATTAGGGCTAAGTCTTAGTTAGTTATGGAAACATTTTATGAATAGGTCTATGGTGATGTGTCTAGGTGAGGTGTGCATCCATTTAATTAAAGTAGCTAAATTAATAAATGGGTGATGGTGAGTATTGAATTAAGTGTGGATAATTAAAGTAATTTTAACATGGGGTGAAAGGGGGCTAATTTTAGGTGAGGCTGATTATAAGTGTTGGGTTAAACTTGTGTTGAATTCTTAATAAAGAAAGTTCTTTACCAGTGGAGTTTTTCCTTTGGGTTTCTCCACTTAAATCTGGTGTTATTTGTCTCTACTCTTGTTCATTATTTACTTTCAAGCTCTAACTCATTAATCTCTAAATTTGATATCTATTTTAAGTTATTCATGTGTCTAATCGACTACATATCATAATCTATAATCTTTGGATTTAATGGTGGATATGTAATCTATGGATTATTTATCCCTTGCTAAATCTAACATGGTATGAGCGTGTGATTGTGTGTGTGCAAGATCGATCTAGAAGTCTTTTGACTTGAAAGAGTGAAGAAACTTTAAGTTTATTGATGGATCTACAAGACCCAAAAGTTCCACTGATCATGTTCAAGCTAACCAGGTTTAAAATTCTAATTTCCCGCCTAATATTGCTTGAAATATTGATTAAAAATGGGCTAAATGGCTGTTTAGATCATATTTAAGCTTTTATATGCTTAAATATTTTCTTCTGATTTCATTTTATCCATTTACGACTTGAATCCGTCATTTGTGTGCTTTTTCTAGTTTTCCCACCATAAATAGCCGTTACAGTCATTTTTGAATGTGGATCCAAAATATTTAGTTAGATCCTTGTTTATTTGGACTTTTAAGTCCGTCTTGACTATAAATATTTTTTTGCCATTTTTGTCTTTTCAAAAATTAGACCAATCATTTGGTGCCATCTATCTTCACATTTTCTATCATTTATTATTTTTTTACTAGATCTTCTTTTGTAAAGCCCTGATCCAATCATTTTGTGCCATTTGGCTTCATATTTTCGGTCATTTTCGATTTTGTGAAGCTTAGACCAATAATATTGCTCCAAATAGCTTATTTGTCCTCTTTTCATGTATTTGTGAAGCCATACCCACTCTTAGAGTGCCAAGTGGCTTCAATATGACATATTATTGTCTTTTTGAAAGCTTGGGCCAATCATTTTGTGCCATCTGGCTTTGGCCTGACAAACTATTTGACTTCCTTTGATTGTGAAGCTTGAGCCAATCATATTGCTCCATCTAGCTTCACATTTGTCAATTTTTGAAGCCTGAGCCAATCAAATTGCTCCATCTTTCTTCATGGTGTCATATATATTTTTATCTAATTTTCAGTTAAAATCCATGAGCCAATAAGGGCTTTACATGTCTTTTTCAAACTTGTATTAGCTATCTCTAACATTTATGAAACTTGAGCCAATAAAAATTCTCCAAGTATCTTTTCGCACGCATTTGTCATTTTTGCAAAATGTGAAGCCATTTAAAAGGCCCATATCTTGTTAACTTAGTCATTTTTATTACATTTGTGAAGTGTGATCCAATAACATTTGGACACATATATATATCTGTCAATTTTTGGCAAGATGCGAGCTAATAGAAAAGTGACACTTGTCTTAGTATTTTTGTGGTGTCAAGTTCTTTTTTCACGTGAAGTTTTTTAAATTTCCTTTGACGTGGGATCTCTATTTTCTTCATTCCATGATTTTTTTAAGTCTATGAATTTCAAAGTCTAAGATAATTTAAAATCGACATGTATCCTTTTTTTCGCACTTTTCAGACTTGTGAAACACGATCTAATTGTTTTTGACATGTATTCTAATTGTGTCAGGGTGTCAATCTTTACTTTGACTCTGCTAATAAAATCGTGACACTGTCTTATTTTTTTCCAGACCTGAACTTTATTTCAAGTTTGGTTTATAAATTGTTTAAAGCCATTAATTTTTTGACAA
This sequence comes from Taxus wallichiana var. yunnanensis, assembly GCA_018340775.1. Classification (NCBI taxonomy): domain Eukaryota; kingdom Viridiplantae; phylum Streptophyta; class Pinopsida; order Cupressales; family Taxaceae; genus Taxus; species Taxus wallichiana. The sequence goes on along the minus strand of CM031238.1, from coordinate 753,952,295 downwards.
GTGGCTTGTTTGAATTTGACTTTTCTATCACATTATGTCAGAATGTGAAATGCGATCCAATTAATTAAAGACATGTGTATACGGTTCTGTCTTTTAATTAATTGTCAATCTATCTTATTAGTTACATTTGTGAAATGTGAGCTAATTGAAAAGTGACACATGTATTTGCTTTACTTTTAGACTTGTTATAGTCTTTTGACACATGTTTATTTGTCTTTTTCACGGTTTCTTGAATCGATTTTGGACCTAAAAGAGATTTAACTTTAATTTTTAAAAGTCATGTCCACCAAGGATTTTTTTAAAGCAAACACATGCCTTTCTTGGTATTGTTGATATGTGCCATGTGTCACCCCTATGAGCTTTTATTTAACTTATTTTATTTGTTAAAATAGCTTCTTTTTAGCTCTAACCCATCTAAGTTTCTAAATAACTCATCAAGATTTCTTTGTCTCGTGGGTTTTCTAATTTGTCTTTGTACCACGGATTCCAAATTAGATAGCTCATCCTTTAGCCCACCGATCTAAGTTCTAAAGAACTCGCCGAGCTCCTGTAACTCGACCCCAGAATCTGTTCTATCAATTTGATCTTAAATTGACCAATTTAAGCTATTTTTAGACCAAATCTAGCTATTTTTGAAGATTTGACGAACTATGCTATGATCTTAAGCTCATAATTAATTAATTAATTAATTATCTCATTTACCTATTAAAACATTTTGAGCTGAAATAACTCAACCTAGCCTTGTTAAATTGATCTAGAACTTGACCAATTGACCAATTCAAGCTATTTTTGATCAAATTTGGACTATTTGTTGTATATAGCAATTAAAAGATCAATAACTAGTTCTTTATCTTTATTTAGCTTCTTTAAGTCATTTTCTAGCTATATTTTTCTTCTTTTTACCGTCTGAGCATCTAAAATGGCTAGTTTTGTTATTTTTTTCAATGGATAAGTCTCAACTCTTGAATTCAACTAACTATAACATCTGGAAACTACGTTTAAAATCTTGTTTTATGGCTATAAATCTCTAGGATCTTGTGACTGGTATTGAAAACCATCCCATAGGAGAAAACACCCCTGAAAATATTAGCTCCTTTTCTCAAAGATCTCAAGAAGCTCTTTCCATCCTATTGCAAAGCATTAGAGATGAGTTCTTGATGCATGTAGGCCATTTAGACTCACCTTCAGTGCATGGAAGAAATTAGAGACCATGCATGAAGGAAGTAGGTTGTCTAAGATCATTAAGCTTGTTTTAGAGTTGTTTACAACACCCATGAAGGGGATGAGAAAATTGTGGATTATTTAGCTAAAATTAAGAACATTAAAGCTCAACTAGATGGCTATAACTATGAATTGTTTCAAGACAAACTACTGTACTTCATAATTCAAATCAACATTCATGAAAAATATAGACACTACATCTCAATTCTCAATTATAAATATCAGAATGAGAATGATCTACCTAATCTAGACACTTTGTCTTCTTTGTTAATTCAAGAAGAGCGTGTTATGGAAAATTTTGATTCCAAAGAAAATGCTACTCAAGAACTTCTCACTCAAGAATAAAAAAGTAAACCTTCTAGATTTAGAAATCAAAAACCATCTCTTAAACCCCTTGTAAAGACAAGAAATTAAGAAACTTAAGAGTAAGTTTTGATGGTAGATGTCACAATTGTGGAAAATTTGGCCATAAGAAAGAGGATTGTAAATCCAAAAAGAAGTCAAATTTTAGAAATAAGAAATGGAATAAATCAGATCAAAATCAAGATGAAATTGATGAGAACAATCATAGAGCTAATGTAATAAATCTATGAACTATATAAAAAAATTTTTTAAAGATTTTGCTTCAGTTTTCTCTAACTATTTTTTGTTGATAATGATTCTTAGAATCAAGAAAAGTAAGACAATGTTTTTTTACTATTTTACATGGTCATGAGTATGTCCATTATTTAATGGATCATGTTTTCATTGAATGCTTGACTGTTCTTGAATTATCTGATTATTTGTTCAGATGTGTTATCTACCAAGTCTTATCTCATTATGTAAAGACTTAGAATATGAAGATATACATATGTTGTTAAATCATCTTAATTGATTACTAAAATATTATTATATGCATATCAATGACACTTGGGGATGCCTTTGTGTTTGTATTGGAGACGTCCAATACTGATTACATCTAATTAATGTTTTAGTAGTATAATATGTTGAAATATTTCAACATATTTGTAATATAACATGGTTATTATAGTTATGCCTATTATGTTGTCTATCATGACTCTAACCATGTTGATGTTGTGTTGGATATACAATTGGATTTATGTTCAAGTTTTGATGCAGGTGCCATCACTTGAAGTAAAAAAGAACCATGTGGCTAAAGAGGTTGTTGGTAGTGATACACATAGGAGCTAAAGGAAGTATTCCTCCTCTATGTGAAGGCCAAATTGCTCTTGATAAAGAATCCAATTCAAACATAAGAGATTATGTGAAGGCCATTGCATGTTATGAAGTCTTGCAAGTTTTATGCCTTGTTCAGCCTATCAGAGTTTCCCTTGAGGGGAGTGTGTATGGAAATGCCAACTCTTGATGGCTTATTATAAAAGACCCAGGTCAAATTTTAAGAGTGGATCATGACCACCCACTTTGTATGTAACAAAGTGATCCTTTAGGGATTGGTTACACATGGTTGTAACATTGTATGTGAACTATAAGTCTCATGAGAAAATGCATAAGGAAGTTCATTGTAAACTTCAATACTTCCTCCATATTGTAATAAGTAAATATGTCACTCTATGTGAAGTTACTTGTAAATCCCAGTGAAGCTTTAGTTATGGGTATGCCTTAGTTTATAAAAGGCTCCATAGTCTGATGTAAGTCTTCATATTATAAAGCATTGGTCTTAAGAATCTTTGTTTGGGAAGATCTACGGATTTCCCTTGTTGGCATGCTAAGCTTGAATCACTATTGTTGATTCATGGGTCTGAAACTTGGCATGTCTGATTGTGTTCTCCCACTTAACATTAAGGGGGAGTGTTGGGGTGATAATTTCAAGTGGGATCAGCCACTTGGGCATGCCCCAACATGATTAAATTTTGTCTAATCAAACTTTAAGTGTGAAGTCTTTCACACTCAAAGAGTGAAGTGGCCTGACGATTCACCCACCCAATTTATTGGGTGATCCCTCTTGGGATTTTGTATGACATTTCTATAATGGTTATGAAGGATTGTATTAAAGAATGAGATTTGTATGTAGGACATGTTGGTTAAGTGACTACGACTTAAAGACTGAGATCTTATTATAAGATACAGTCAATGATCATTGTATGATCTAATCAAGAAAATAATGAGCAGACATTGTGAATGACTATGAACTTGGAAGTGGAAGTGTTGGGTTAAACTTGTGTTGAATTCTTAATAAAGACAATGTTTTACCAGTGGAGTTTTCCTTTGGGTTTCTCCACTTAAATCTAGTGTTATCTATCTCTACTCTTGTTCATTATTTACTTTCAATATCTAGCTCATTAAGCTCTACATTCGCTATCTATTTTAAGTTATTCATGTGTCTAATCGACTGCATATCATAATCTATAATCTTCAAATTTAATGGTGGATCTGTAATCTATGGATTATTTTCCCTACTAAATCTAACATTACCCTTTGGCATAAGCCTTAAGATAAAAATATGGATGATCCTAGGAACCCCAATGTAGTCCATGCAAGAGGGAACCTTGTGGATGAAATAGGAATCGCCTCACTTACCTACTTGAGTGCGCACTTGTGAGAGTAGAGTCAAAATTATCTTCACAAACCCAGTGAAAATAAAAGCTGAACACAATTTGTTGCTCCATGTATTGAAGGGGTAAAGTAAAGCTGAGATACTCCAAGGTTTATTCAGTGTGACTTCCTTGGAAAAATGAGATCACAAAGATAGTGTGACACCTAGTTGAGAGAACCAAATAGGAAGCCATTTTTCATAAGGCCAACTTGACCAACTCAAAACATCGTGTTCTAAAGAACCATCATGAAGCACTAACTTATTTTTCATTCAAAACCTTTTTAGTCGAACAAGGGGAGAGCCCATTGAAATTGGGGCCTAGTGATATTCATCATGAAACTTATGATGTGTTACGTTGTTTTAGTTTTCACTCGCCTTAAGGAAACGTGAAACTTCACCAAAGTTATACTTAGTTTGTATTATCACGATTGATTTTAATCCTTTTTTATTTCGTTTTCCCATTTTGGCAAAAAAATAAAACATCATGCATGGATATCACTAGAAATGATTGTGTCCACCACTTTTGTAGTCTACTTGCAAGACTAGGTTTCACGATTCTAGAATGCAAGTGTTAAAAGTGTGAATGGTACATCTTCACGTTTTATTAGGATCTTTGTCTCAAACCCATATCGAGGACATATTATTATCATATTTAGGTTATCTCATCACTGACTACCTTTGATTTTGTTACTTTTCTCATGTCATATCCATAAAAATTTGATACGTACGTCTTTTTTCATTTGTGAAACTTGATCTAAGTCTCTAACTTGTAACATTAATGCTCACATGAATAAAAAAATTAATTGATATACTTGACTTAGTTTTTATCCCAACATTACCTTGAGTAGATTGGAAAATGTTGTTACATTTTATCATTGTGGTGACATCATTTTGATACTAAATTTTTTTCCTTTGGCTACTGAAGCTTGATTTACATATCCAAATGGTTTGGTTGCAGACTGCTTGCATTGGTAGCCTCCTTTTTCATAACATGGGATTTTTGTTTTTAGAGGCTGTTATCCAAAATTCACCCCCCAGGGTTAATTTGATAACATGCATCAGAATTCTCAAGTCCCAGGAAAATGGATTGATTCAGGGCAAAAATCATGTTTCTAGGGTCCCCTCAGATTTTTTTCTAACTCTCCTGGCCGAAGAAGGAAAAGCAAAGCTACGAGGAAAGGTGAAAAAGTGGCAAAAACAAGCTTGGGACAGGAAAAATCATGAAAATTGGCTAAGTCCTAGTCCTCGCAAAAGTTGGAACAGTTGGGACATCGAGGCGCAGATTGGCCGAAAATCCTCCAGGTGGCCCGCGAAGCAAAGGGACATAAGGGACATCAGGACGCATGGGACACGGAAAGCCGAGTTCGACCAAGAGAAGAAAATCGACTAAGCTGCTCTGGGACATTTGGGACATGAAGGCTTGGCGTGAACCACTCGGCCAGTTTAGGTGAAAAGGAGAACTTTTGCACTAAGCATTTGAGACATCTCGGGCTGCGAGGGACGCGAAAGGAGAAGCGGCCGAGAGCAAGGAAGCCCATTTCGGGTGGTTCGGAAGAATTTGTCCCGCATAGTCCGAGGCAGTTGGAACAAATGGACGTGAAGGACGTAAAGCAGGTGGTTCGGCGAAACGGGAACTTCAGCCTTTGGGGACAGGTTGAGCGAAAGGACGCGTGGGGACGCGGATAGGCGAAGAGCCAAAAGCCAATCAAGTAACGCCACGTGTCATCGGGTGAATGAGGGACAAGAGAAGCCCATTTCGAGGCGGATCGAGAGTTTTTGTCCCAGTGATTTGGGACATCCAAGGACATAAAGATGCGAAGGGCGCGAAAAGGTTGTGAGACCCGCAGACCAATCAAATCACGACACGTGTCACAAGGAGAAAGTCCAAAAGTCAAAAAGGTGAGGTTTAAGCAACCGGCCGAACCAATGAAATAGTGCCACATGTCCAAGTTTAAGGGCCTGAGGAAATTTCAAAGGAAAGCCCACGAAAAGGTGGAGGAGAGAGAATTTCTCGGCGAATCACGGGCACGCCACGTGTCATCCAAGTGGCAGAGCATGGGGAAAGTTCAAATATTTTTCCCGCCGACCTGTTTTTGCCCTAAATCTTGAGATCGCCATAACTTTCGATCCAGAGCTCGATTTTCCGTTTTTATATCAATGGAAAGGCGGTGAAATTCTCTAAAATTTTGGGGTCAATCTGGAATTTTGGTTCAGTTTGGAGAGAGAAAATTGAGAAACGCCTATGGCACGAAATAATGGGCGAGTAATGCTTCAACAACCAACTTTAATGCTGACAGACGCAGGTTCAAGTTTTACGTTAGATGGCCGCCGTTTTGCCAGGATCCGCCGCTTCTGCCATAATGAGATGATTTTAAATGCGACCTAGAAGTGGTTGGGGTAGATTCTGGATTTCCTCTCTTTTCCCTCTCTCATTCTTTCTATATATTGTAAAGAGGGGCTTCTTAAAAAAGGTCAAACATTTTTTGTTTTGCTCCTCCCTTCTTCTCCTATCAGGCGAATTTGTGGAGTTCGAACCTCTCATTTGAACTGTAATACGACTCTACCTCTTGGCATTTTGTAGTGTATTGTATCAATCTTTGGAGCAAGTAATACATGTCTGTGGATGATTCTCAACCCTCTCTGTGTTCATTTTACATCCTACTAGTCTTTCTTTGCAAGTTTTTGTTATCTCGTGCATGATCTTATATCACATTTGAATGGTCTGTGTTCTTGGCAAGATAGGTGTTCTTCATTCCTTGGTGCATCACATCTATTAGCTTAGATTTATTTTTATGCATCTTCTTACCTGTCTCCCTTGCAGATTAGATTAGGTTTCGAAGCAAACCCTCTGCATATTTCGTGTGCATCTCGAGCAGAGGAATAGGAACCGAGCCTTCTCTGGAGAATCCTTTCTCACTTTTCAAGTCCACACTTGGAGAAAGGATTCAATGTTATGCAATCACCTTTGGATGACAATATGGTCAACCTAGAAACCGACCGACATCCGTGGGTGCTTTGTGATTTTGCACTAACTGGGAACTTATTTTAGTATACCTTATTGGGAGATCACATCAACACCTTCTTAGTACTTAGGCCTTGTTTATATCAAACTTTACCTAATTTATGATATCATGTTGTCACTATTTGTACCTAACCTACCATTTTATAGCACCTTTTACATAGGGAGTAGGTTCCTTTGGGTTGGATTGGTTTACCAAGATTGCATGATTGTGCCTTGTGTTTGTTAATTGTAATTGGTCTATTTTTCTAGGGAAATCCTTATTAGATCCTTAGATTCTTTATTATTTTTCACTCAACATTATTTGGCCAATTGTCAAACATTCTTTATCAAACATTACGAGCGAGTCACATTTTAAGGTTGTGGCCTAGGTTTATTATGTCATTGATCACATTCAAAAAAATCCTTTGTAAACACCTTCGTATTCCCCTATAACTTGAGGATGACATCTAAGAGATTGGGGTCTAATCCTTTCATTGTTCGTGATTGAGGACCCCTGTTTTCTATGGTAAAATACATAGACAACATAATTGATCATAATGGTGATGAGAAAGACTCACCTCGGGGTGATTTTGAGTTTGATCCCACACACTTAAATGAATTCTTTTATCTCAATAAATATATGGTACTCTCATGGGTGGTAGAGTTAGGTGCCAAGATGACACCCGAATATTATATTATTCCACCTACCTATAACACCTATGAAGAAGAATAAGCACAACATCCTCTTATTAACTTTGATGATGAGCTAAAACAAGGACATGCAACTACTTCATATCACAACAATGCCAAAATTGAGGTATTGAAACACACAAGTGGTTATGAATTACCACCCCTTAAGATACCTCAAAAATTTGAGTTAGAATGTAAGCACAAAGAACCACCTCCTATGTGTGAAAATCAAGAAGGATCTAAATACAAATAAGTCACTATACAATAATAGACACAAACCCTTAGTAGAAAATTATCTAGTCTAG